>CAUYON010109870.1:0-31366 GCA_963573935.1 Arctocebus calabarensis | reverse complement strand
GGTGGGGGTGGGGGAAGGGGAGAACAGACAGAAAGAAAGAGGGAGGGGTGGTGAAAGGAAGAGCAGAGAGAGGGAAGGAGCAAGGGGGGGGTGTCTTGGTGTGTGCCACACCTTTTGGGGGCAAAACACGATTGTAAGAGGAACTTTACCTAACAAATGCAATCAGTGTAACCTGGTTTCTTGTGCCCTCAATGAATCCCAACAATTAAAAAAAAAAATAGGCGGCATTGGGGGGGGGAGCGCCTGTAGTCCCAGCTATTTGGGAGGCTGAGATAAGAGAATTGCTTAAGCCCAAGAGTTTGAGGTTGCTGTGAACCATGACACCATAGCACTCTACTGAAGGTGACATAGTGACACTTATTTTTTGACACAGAGTCTCACTTTGTCACCAAGGCTGGAGTGCAGTGGTGAGATCACAGCTCACTGCACTCAATCTCAGCATCCTGAGCAGCTAGGACTATGCTAATTTTTCTATTTTTTTAAGAGGCAGAGTCTTGTTATGGTGTCTAGGCTGGTCTCCAACTCCTGACCTCAACTGATCCTCCTGCCTTGGCTTCCAAAAGTACTGGGATTATAGGTCTGAGTCCCCACACCCAGCCAACAGTTAACAATAAATAAAAAAAAAAAGTTTAAACTTCTGATCCTCAAAAGACCAATGTTAGGAAATTGTAAAGACAAGTCACAAACTTGGAGAAAATATTTGCAAAATAAGTATCTAATTAAGAACTTATTTCTGAAAAAAAGAAACACAAACTATATAAGGTCACTCAAAGATGAATAGGAAACTACTGCTTGTCAATTATTTCTCATTCAAAGTATAAAACAAAAGGACAAGAGATGGCCCAAAAAAAGGCAAAATAAAGACTTTTCGACAAACAAAAATCAGCAAACTTGGACTACAAGAAATGCCAAATGAAGTTCTTCAGATTAGAGGGTAACACATAACACCAGACTGGCGTTAAGATCAACAAGAAGGAATGCAGACACTATAGCCATTTAAAACAATATTAAAATTCTATTAAGAACAATTTTAGGGCAATAAATTTGGCAATTTAGATAAAATGGAAAAATTCCTTGAAAAAAAAAGATATAAAAAAAAAACCTAAAGAAGATCACTTCTCAGCCTTTCAGTTAAGATCAAATGTAAAAAGAACTAAAGAAGAAACAGAGCATATGAATAGTCTTATATATATGTTAAAATTTTGTGTGTGTGATTAAACACCTTCCTGTAAAGAAAACCTTGGTTCTAGATGTCTTTGACAGTAAATTCTATTAAACATATAAGGAAGAAATAACACCAATTCTACACAAACACTCAGAAAATATAAGTAGAGAACATTTCTCAATTCACTTTTTTGAGGCCAATTATTAATCTCACATTAAACCAAAAATAAGAAAAAAAAAGCATAGATCAATAATCCTCATGAACACAGATATAAAATCTTCAACAAATTATTCACAACTTTCTAAAATTAAACTAAATTAAACTATATGTAAAAAGAATAATATATCATGATCAAGCAGGATTTGTCAAAAAAAACATGGTTTAACATTATTTAAAAAAATCAATGTAATTCAAAGTATTAATGGAATACAGAGAAAAACAGATGCAATAAAACAATTTGATAAAATTCAACACCAATATATGATTTTTTAAAATTCAGAAAGCTAAGAATAGAAGGTAACTTTCTTAAACTGATTTAAAATATCTATGAAAAACCAACATCTAACTCCATAACTAAATACTTTCCCCATAAGATGAGAAATAAGACAAGGATGTCCACTCTCACCACTTCTATTCAACAATGAGTTAGAGGTTCTAGCCATCATAATATAGTAAGAAAAAGAAATAACTGTACACACATAAGAAAGAATGCTATAAAACTATATTATTCACAGAAAACACAGTATTGTAAATGGAAATTCCTAAGTAAGCTATGAAAAAGCCATGAGGACTAAGAAGTGAATTTAGTAAGATCATATGATACACAGTCAATATAAGAAAATTAGTATGCGTAGTATTTCTATATACTAACAACAAACAATTAGAAAATAAAAAATAAAATCCCACTCCCATTAGTATCTAAAAACATGAAATAATGAGAAGCATGTTAATATAATATGCATAATGTTGAACACTGAGAACTATAAAACACTGCTGGGAGAAACTGAAGGAGATCTAAATATACTATGCTCATGGATCAGAAGACTCAATATTAAGATGTCAGTTCTCCCCAAATTTATCTATAGATTGGTCACAATCCCAATCAGCATACCAGCAGGCTTGTTTGTAGAAGATAAGTTGATTGTGAAACTGAAACGAGAATGTAAATAACCTAGAATAGCCAGAAAAAAATCTTGAAACAGAAAATATTGGAAGGCTTATTACACTTTCCAATTTCAAATAGCATTATAAAGCTACAGTAATAAAGAGATCATTGTTTGGGAAAATGATAGATAATCAATCAAGAAAACAAAAGTGAGAACACAGAAAGAGACCTTTATGTGGTAAATTGATTTTCCACCAAAGCTTCCAAAACAATCCAATGAGGAAAAAGAATGTCTTTTCCACAAATGGTGCTAAAACAAGTTGGAATCCCACGTAGCAAAAAATAAATAAATAAATAACCATCAATCTCACCTCACATCATACCCCAAAATTAACTGAAAATAGACCATAGCCCTAAATGTACAGCAAAGACTATGAAACTTCTAGAAGAATACATAGGAGAAAATCTTTGCAACCTTCGGATAGGCAACAGTTTCTTAGTTAAAACACAAAAGCTATGGAATGGTAGAAAATAGTTCTAACACATATATAGACTCTTAGAGCTTACTACTATTACTAGTAATAAATTTAAATAGGCAAAAGACTTGAAAATACTCTTCACAAAATAAAACATGCAAATGGCCAATAAGCCCACAAAAGATGCTCACTATCTATCACTAGTCATCAGGGAAAAGACATCAAAGCCATAAACAGAAACCATATCTATATATCCACTAGAATAACTAAAATGAAAAAGACTGACAGTAAGAAGTGTGGGTGAGAATGTGAGGCAATTGAAACTCTCCTATACTACTAATAGGAATGCAAAATGGTACAGCTACTTTGGAAATAGTTTGGGAATCTAATATAAATAACTTTTTTATTTGGAGACAGAATCTCCCTCTGTCACCCTGGGTAGAGTACCATGGTGTTGTCATAGCTCACAGTAACCTCAAACTCTTGGGCTCAAGAGGTCCTTTTTCCTCAGCCTTCCAAGTAGCTGGGACTACAGGCATATGCCATAATACCCAGCTAGTTTTTCTATTTTTAGTAAAGACGGGGTCTCACTCTTGCTCAGGTTGGTCTTGAACTCCTGAGCTCAAGCAATCCAGCCGCCTCAGCCTCCTAGAGTGCTAGGATTATAGGCGTGAGCCACCATACCTGGCCAATTTAATATAAATTTAAACGTATACACACCATACTACTTAGCAAATTCCACTACCAATTATTTACCCAAAGAAATGAAAATGTATACCCACACAAAGACTTGTTCATGAATGTTCACAGCAGCTTTATTTATAATAGTAAAAACTTGGTCAGGCACAGTGGCTCATGCCTATAATCCTAGCACTCTGGGAGGCCAAGGCAAGTGGATTGCTTTAGTTCAGGAGTTCTAGACCCCCCCACCCCCCGCAAGAGTGAGACCCCATCTCTACTAAAAAACTAGCGAGGAGTTGGGGCAAGTGCCTATAGTCCCAGCTACACAGGTGACTGAGGCAAGTGGATTGCTTGAGTCCAGGAGTTTGAGGTTCCTGTGAGCTATGACACCACAGCACGCTACCCATGACAACAGAGGGGAGATTCTATCTATCTATCTGTGTGTGTGTGTGTGTGTGTGTATATATATATATATACACATACATACAAATACACACAATTTCAAAAACCGGAGATGCTCTAGAATGTCCATCCACAGGTAAATGGATAAACTATGGTATATCCTTATAACAGACTATGACCCAGCAATAATGAGAAATGCTGATACCCACAGCAATAAGGGGGAACCTTCAAAGTGGTAGAATTACAAGTTCCCCAGGTGACTTATGTCAAAAGCACTGCTCAAGATGAATCTACCAGTTCAAAAGATATACAGGGAACAGAGGAATGTGTTAAATGACACCACAAGGATGCAATCAGAAAAATAAAGGACAAACAACCGGCCTATTACCCAATAAATAAGTTACAAAGAAAATAAAGTACGAGAGAAATCTACAGATTAAACAAGACTTATCTACCAACCAAATGTTTGGATCCTGATTTGAATGAGGAACTATTTAAAGCAAATTATGAAGTAATCAGGGATATTCAAACACAGATTAGATATTGGATGCTATTAAGGAATTATTGCTAAATTGGCAGAAGGGATAATGGTATTATAATAGTTGTTTAAGCTCCTACCTTTTAAAAAACCAAAATATTTACAAATAGAGTTATAAAACATCTGGGATTTGAATCAAATACCTGATGGTAGAGGTGGGGAGGGTGGAGAGTTTTGGGAAAATGGGTAGGATTATGGATAAAACAAGCTTGGCCATAAATGTATAATTGTTGAAACAGAAGGCTGGTTGCATGAAAGTTCATTAATTAGTCTTACTACTTTGGTATATATTTAAATTTTTCAATAATAAAAAGTTTCGTTAAAGTGCTCTGTGGGGAAAAATTATCTCCACAAATGTTAATTCTTATCAGCCAGGTCTGAAATAATAAGCAGAGTGGGGACCAGCTGAAATCAAACAGTGGGTACAGAACAGACATAATTAAAGCAGAATTACAGCTATGGGCAACATACATCTGTCCCATTTTGTCCAGAACCTAGTCCCATCCTGCCAACGGGAATCCAACAGTCTTCAGAGACCGGCTGAGGTGGCCGAGGCTGGGGACAACATTGTATTTCGTAAGTGAAACCCTGGAACTCGGCAATTCTCCTACCTAGGTGCTGGTAGTTTCTATAGAAACCACCAGAGAAATGATATTTCAGAGAGCACAAAGCATCTCCACTGGCCTCCACCAGCTTTGTTCACACTTGCCCATCAGCATCTCAGATCTAGCCTATCAAAGCGGCACTCGCAGCTCACTTTTAAAATAGGTACAGCTCATTATAAAGCACCTGCTCTCAAATGTTTCCAAGGAAACAGAGGCCCCAAGATACCCCTCTCTAAATTCATTAGCATTTAACACTTCTTAATGAGGCTTAAAAATGGCGAGCTTTAATAACCATCTGCAGGGGGAGGACATCATCCCCTTTCACATTCAGGTGTAACTGATGGGTTGGCTCAGACTCCCAGAGGATCAGCTTTAAAGGCAATGTTGGGAGCATGATGGGTTTATCAAGGAAGGTCTTCCTTGTCTCTACACCCTCCCATGGTTCACTACCTAAAAATGGCCAGGGTAGAGGCCCTGCACTGACCAGCTCAGAAAGCCAGTCTGACCTTGTTTCCTAATTCTCCTCTGAGCATATGCACACACTATAGGGACACACACATACACACCTTGTGTGTTCTCCATCCACACAAACCCCTCACCATTCCCTCATGGGTCAGGACTTTTCATGTCTCTGTTTTTTTTTTTTTTTTTTATTTTTTTATTTTTTATTTATTTATTTTTTTTCATGTCTCTGTTTTTGAACATTCTTTATTCCTAAAATATCCCGCCTGGCCTTGCTGCCTAGAAAACTCCTATGCATCCTTTAAAACCTTCTGCCAACCAAGCCTCCCAATGTTGCAAGCAGAATTATCAATGCCTCCTTCCGCCAGTCTTTCCTCAGCCCCCCCCTCCATGACTGCTCCCAGCATGTTGCTCTCTGTGGAGACTGGCTTCTCCCCTCAACCCTGAGCTCAGGGCTTTTTCTTCTACCCCTCAGCCACTTGGTCACCCAACTGGCAATTCAGTAAGTATTTGCAGGATCTCCTAGTGAATAAATCTAAACTGAATAGCCCCAAGACAGTGGAGCGAATGAAGCTGGCCGGTAGGGAGTAGTCTGTCGCAGGGCCTCCCAGCTCCAACTCCAGGAGTGGGAGCTGACTCCTCACAGCAGGGAAACCTCAGCTAAGCAGTTCTCAGCTCCACACAGGGCAGGTCACAGAGCTCAGGGCAGTGAGCGGGCTCTCCCTGCACCTCCCAGAAACTGTGTGGCAGATATGCCTAAGGTCCTTCCACTCGGTCCCAGCAGAAGCAGAGTATGTCCCCCATGGAAAGGTTTCTCAGCTGTGGGACTCACACATGGCTCAAAGAGCTGTCTAGGGTGACGATTGTGGGGTCCTGCACCAGGGGTTGGGGGCTGAGGGACAGCACTTACCAAGGGGTAGTAGGTGGGGAGGGGGTTTCCTAGGGGATACTGGAGAATGATAGGAAGTTGACTACTTCTCTACGAGGTGTTCCATCACTGGCCCTGTCCTCTACTCCATTCTAGGCACACAATGTTTTCCTCCCCTCTGAGTTGTCTGAGGGACAGTTTCCCAATCCCCCTGTCCCAGAGAAAAGGCCCTAGTGGCCCTTGTGAGCCCCTCATGCACAGTACCCCATTCTCTACCTCAAGATTCTCCATCTGTCAAGAAGGGCTGACATGCTACCTTCCTCTCTGCCCCGAGGGTATCTACTAGCCAGTTTTCCACATGGGGATCATAGACCCTTGGACAGCTCCCCTTGGACAGCTCCTAGGGTGCCCCAGGCCAGGGTTCCCACCATGACATCTAAATTCCTGGTTTAGTTTTCCCACATCCAGAGCAACCACACGTATTTGGGGATAATTAATTCATTTCTCCCTTTTAAAAATTAATCAAAGACACAGACAAATGTATATCTGAGCTTCTAATCAGTCTAAGATGACCCATGTTACTGCAATGGGCTAGAATATCTTCAACCGGAAAGCACAGACACTTGATATTTTGGTCAGGTACACTGCCTTGGCTGGGGGAAAGGTACAAACTCTGCTCAGCTTTTAGCAAAACTGAAAACAGTTGCCAGTTATAATGAGCTTGGGGAGGGCATGACCCTGTTGTGATCATCATCTGAAAAAGTCAAGATGGCAAGGAGTATTTACTGAATTGTGTGCCGCACATCTTGCTAGATGCTTTTTATATAACCTCACTTAACCCTCATGACCACTTCAGGAAGCTGAGATCACCACCCCCATTGTACAATTAAGGACACTGAGGCTCAGAATGGTGAAGTACCCTGCCCAAGATCCACAGCCAGATGGGGTAAGAGCCCCAGTCACCCCAAATCTGCAGCCTGACATTTATACCTAAACCCTCTGTGCTGTGCACTGCACCAAATTGCAGTGAAGCACAGAATAGCTGCTCAATTAGTGCTTGCTGCATTTGAATTGAATCTGAACATACCCACAGAGAAACTGTCACATTGGAGACTATGAAATTTTAAATTACGGATATAGAACACGAGGGAAAATAAGAAAAGCAGAAATAGACAATTACACATGTATCTATGTTGCTGATCCTCTCAAGTGAAAAATTGGTTTTCCTCACTTTACAATGGAGCCACAAATTAAAATTGGGTTCTAACAATGTAGCTACCCTCAAGGGCAGCCAGACTCTCTCTGGAAAGCCTCAGGTGCCCAGGCTACAACATGGCATTCAAGCACCCCTTCCCAGCATCCTACCCCTCAAGAAGCTATGTAGGGTAATGGACAGAGGTCCAGCCATACTCTGGACAAAGAGGCACTGAACCACACAGAACCACAGTAGGGCAGAAGTTAAAGAAAGTAGGCCATCCCACTCATTGGGATGAGAGCCCACCTGTATCCACATATTCATGGGCACATACAACCAACTAGCAGAGTCAGGCTTCTCCTTTGGCCCATAAGAAGGATGCAACAAGTAAGAGAAGAGAGCTAGAGGGGAGTTGTGGCACCTCCAGGAGGACAGTGGCCAGGTCCCAGAGATCCTCTTTAATGGGGATGGGGCAGGCAGGTTGTAGGACCCCATTTCCCACTGCTTGTTCCCCCTCTCTACTGCATCTTGGGGCACCTCTGTCTCTCTACTAATTGTCAATCTCCAATCCTATATCCCATCTAGTTCCAAACACCCAATTCTATATTCGTGAGGCACACAATAAATGCTGGTTGCCTGTTTGAATACTAAGGCATATGGCAGGGCTAATTAGCAAAGACCAAGTGAAGGGTAAAACAGAACACAATAAACTTCATACCTCAGAAACTATTCTATGGCCAAGGGCAGGAGTTCTGGAAGGAAGGAGACCTTACCTGGCCTGTCTGCCCTATACCCCAGCCCCACTTCCTTCCCACCTTGCAAGGGGGACAGCTTTCTTCTCTCCCTTGACCTTGCTCCTCCAGCCATCCTACTCCAGCTCACCTCTCTGAACCAGCTCCTTCCCCCAGGAAGCAGGTGAGCACACAACACTAAAAACAAGCAAACTAACAGCGAATCCCACAGGTAACTAGTAATCCCTTTTGGAAGGAAATAAGCAGTGGTATACAGAACCTGAAAACCATATATACCATTTTATCAATCTCACATCTAGGAATTCATGCACAGAGATATTTGTCTTGTTTTGTAATAAAGGAAACACTGGAAATACTAAAATTACTGAACAATAAAGGACTGGTTAAATACATTATAGTATATTGGGTAATTATTAAAAATTATAGAATCCAAAAACTTCTCAACAATATGAGAAATGCTAATGATCTAATATTAAGCTGGGGGAAAATTATATAAAAATGTAAATATGAGTGCATAAAAAACTGGAATGAAGGATACCAACTGTCAATCGTGGCTATGGCTGGGTTGAAAATTAGTGGATTACCTTCCTCTTTATATTTTTTCATTTTCCAAATAGTTGACAAAGAGTATACATTCCTTTTGTAATCAGACTGAACATCTAAAGAACAACCCCTCTTACATTCTGAAGTTATGAGTAGCACTTGAGACTCCAGTTTCCAAAGTCCTTTGCCTCTACCCTACATGCTCTTGTACCCTGTGTCACAGGGGGACCTCTCCACAGGCCCTCTTATTGGCTCACAGTCCCACTTAGGCCAGGTAACAGACAGAAGAAGAGGGACAGAGCCACTGCAGGCCCACATGGCACCCTGGTTCATATTAGAAAAAGACACCCCTTTAGGCTGAGGCGACCCTACATCACAGGCATGGCTTGGCCAACACAGCATGGGATAAATTCTAGCCCCATTCTACCCCTCAGGGTCTGTGTGCAATGGACAACCTGCACAACCTGAACGCCACCATCAACCAAGTTGACCAAATTCCTATTTATGCAACACTCCACCCAACAATGGTACAATACAGAAGAGTACATAGAACATTCAACAAAACCTTTAATGAGTCTAAAAGAATTAAAATCACATGTTTTCTGATTATAACAATTAAAGTAGAGACTAATGACAGAAAGATATCTGGAAAATCTCTGCATACTTAGAATCTAAACAATCACTTCTTTTTTTTTTTTTTTTTTTTGAGACAGAGCCTCAAGTTGTCACCCTGGATAGAGTGCTGTTGCATCACAGCTCACAGCAACCTCCCATCCCTAGGCTCAAGCGAGTCTCCTGCCTCTACCTCCCAAGTAGCTGGAACTACAGGCGCTCGCCACAATGCTTGGCCATTTTCTTTGTTGTTGTTGCAGCCGTCATTGTTGTTTGGCAGGCCCAGGCTGGATTCGAACCCACCTTAGCCCGTTGAGCCACAGGCGCCAAGCCACAATCACTTCTAAATAACTCATATGTCGAAGAGAAAGTAAAAATAAAGTTAGAAAATATTTTTAATTTAATTACAATTAAAATACAGCACATTAAAATTTGTGGGACATAGATGAAACAGTGCTTAGAGGAAAATATAGGGAATTAAAATGTTTATGATTTAAAAGAACACAAATCAATGATCTAACGTATCTCCTTAAGAAATTAGGAACAAAAAGAACAAATTAAATCCAAAGCAAGCAGAAGGAAAAAAAAATAGAATAGAAATTAAGGAAGTTTAAAAAAAAAAAAGAAATTAAGGAAGTTAAAAACAAAAAAAAATTCAAAAAATCACTATTTCACTGAAATGATCAATAAGATTGATAAATCTCTAACCACAATGACTATGTGAAAAAAGACACAAATACCATTATCAGGAATGAAAGAGGACATGTTTCCTATTCGATAAATGGTGCTGGGAGAACTTGTTAACCTCATGTAAAAGACTGAAACTAGACCCATACGTTTCACCACTTACAAAAATTTACTCAAGATGGATAAAAGATTTAAATCTAAGATATGAAATGCTAAAAATCCTAAAAGCAAGCATGAGAAAAATTCTTGATGATGTCATCCTGGGGAAGATTTTATGAAGAAGAATTCACTGACAATTGCAACAACGAAAATAAACAAATGGGACTTAATTAAGCCGAAAAGCTTCTACACAGCTAAGGACACAACAAGTAAAGCAAATGGACAACCTTCAGACTGGGAAAAGATGCATGGCAAATGCATGTTACAAATCTGAAAAGGGGCTGATTAACTAGAACCTACAGAAAACTCAAATTAATAAAAAAAAAAAAAAAAGGCAAACAATCCCATCTATCACTGGGTAAGAGACATGAAAACAGCCTTCTCTGAAGAAGACAGATGAATGGCCAGCAAACATATGAAAAAATGAGCATCATCCCTAATCATAAGAGAAATGCAAATCAAAACCACCCTGAGATGTCACTATCCCCCGTAAGAACAGCCCACATCTCGGCGCCTGTGGCTCAATGGGTTAGGGCGCCAGCCACGTGCACCTGAGCTGGCGGGTTCGAATCCAACCCCCGCCCACCAAACAACAATGTCGGCTGCAACCAAGAAATGGCTGGGCATTGTGGCGGGCGCCTGTGGTCCCGGCTGCTTGGGAGGTGGAGGCAGGAGACTCGCTTGAGCCCAGGAGTTGGAGGTTGCTGTGAGCTGTGATGCCACAGTACTCTATCCAGGGTGACAGCTTGGGGCTCTGTCTCAAAAAAAAAAAAAAAAAGAACAGCCCACATCACAAAGTCCCAAAGCTGCAGATGCTGGCATGATGGGGAGAGAAGGGAACACTTTTACTTTTACACTGTTGGTGGGACTGAAAACTAATACAATCTCTTTGGCAAGAAATATTAAGAATCTTCAAAGAACTCAAAACAGACCTTCCATTTGATCCCTTAATCACATTACTAAGCCTCTATCCAGAAGAAAAAAAAACATTTTATCATAAAGACATTTGCACTAGATGGGTTATCACAGCTCAATTTACAATCGCCAAGATGTGGAAACAACCTAAGTGCCCATCAACCCAGGAATGGATTAATAAATTGTGGTATATGTATACCAAGGAATACTATTCAGCTGTAAAAAAAAGATGGAGACTACATCTTTTGTAACCCGTATGGAACTGAAACACATTCTTCTTAATAAAGTATCACAAGAATGGAAAAGCAAGTATCCAATACTAATATGAAGCCAGTAGATGAATTAATACATGCCCACACAAGAGAAAAAGCTAATTCAAGTTGGGGGAAGGAGGGAGGGAGAGGGAAGGGAATTGATGTACTCCCACCTAATGGGCACAACATAAGGGTACATGGCACATCTCCTGAGTGTAAGCAACAACTGCAACAGTGACTTTACCTAACAAATGCAAACATTGTAACCTAATCATTTGTACCATCATATTAATTTGAAATAAAAAATAATAAAATGTTTTAAAAAAGAAACAGGAGATGTCACTACAGACTCTAAAGATATCAAAAAGATAAAGGAACATTAGTACAAGTTTCTATACATTAATTTCACAATTTAGACAAAATGAATCAATTCTTTGAGGCACGCAAACTACCAAAGCTCATTCACAAAGAAATATACAATCTGAATACCCCTATATTAAACACCAAAGAAACCAAATGAGATGCCAGCGTGCACCTAGTAGGATGGGTATAAGCAAAAGACAAGTAATAACAAGCATTTGTAAGGACAAAAAAAATTGGAACCCTCATACACTACTGGTAGGAATGCAAAATGGTGCAACCCTTTGGAAAACAGTCTAACAATTTAACAAAGGTTTACACAAAGAGTTACCATGTGACTTAGCAATTTCATTCCTAGGTAGAACCAAAATAAATGAAAACATATGTCCACACAAATATTTATAAACAAATGATCACAGCAGTATATTATACATAATACACAAGAAATGGAAACAATGCAAATGTCAATCAGCTGGTGAACAGATAAACAAAATGTGGCATATTGATGCAATTAAATATTATTTGGCCATAAAAAGGAGTGAAAGACTTCTGGCTAACAGTCTGGCATTTGAGGAGTTTATACATCAACACTCTGTCCTAACAACAAGCAAAAAAAGTGAACAAACTAAATAATTCTACTTAGATCCATAAGGAAAATAAAGTCATAGGGCAAACCACTGCCCTCAAAATTGGAGACACAGACAGGTAAATACAGATGATCTCAATGTATTGGAGCAGAAATCTCCACAGGAATCAGTGCAGGGGAAATTGAATGATAATTAACAAACTATTAGAGGCTCAGTGTGGACAAGTCTGAGAGATTAAAACCTCTGGGGGACCTAGTCATCAGGAGGCCCCAAAATATTTTTCTGTGCTATTAGGTTCTCATAGTGAAGACTATAGAAAAATCCCCTCATGTTTCTGGCAGAAGGAGAAAAGAAATTACTTTGAAATGCATCACAGCATTCTGTTCTTAACAAGACCTGCCCTCAGGAGAAACCACCTGAGTATAACCTACTGAGGTTTTACCACCACCTACCTGACCTGGTGGGAGGGGACTACCCAAGTCCACTGGGCTTCAGCCTTGCACATTGGAGAAGGGAAATACTCAATGCCAGTCTACTCTAGCTTTCTATGTGGAGAAAGGAAACACCTGACTCCAGTGCACTCTAGCCATTGTGCCCCATCTAAAGGGGCGGGGGAACTGAGAAGAAGGAGGTGTGAAGTTCACAGTCTAGAAACACAGGTTCCCTAACAGATCGACCTAGTCACAAGACTATAGAACACTTCCCCTAACCCTCACTCTTTACACCATATGACTAAAAATTCTTCTTACAGCAGTTCTCTTCTCCTTGTACATCTTGTCTGCCTAGCAAGAAGGAATTACAAGGCATATTAAAAGGGGGAAAAAAATCAAAAAACAAAACAAACACTCCCCTGCCCTCCCCCCAATACACACATAGTTTGAAGAGAAAGAGCAAGCATTGGAATCAGGCTCAGAAATGGTAGGGTATTGGAATCAGACTCAGAATTTAAAGCAACTAAGGATTCTAATGGACAAAGTAGACATCATGCTAGAACAGATGGGCACTGTAAGCAGAGAAAGAAATTCTAAGAAAGAACCAAAAAGAACTACTTGAGATCTGAAATGCTGTAACAAAAATGAAGAATGCCTTTTATGGGATTAGTTGAATAGACATGGCTGAGAAAACAATCTTTGAGCTTCAGGATATCTCAATAGAAACAGATGTGGTGTCTGGTGAGGGCACTGTTCCAGGTTTGCAAACAGCCATCTTCTCATTGTATCCTCATATGGCAAAGAAAAAGACTCATCTCTCTCATGTCTCTTTTTATAAGGGTAACAATCCCATTCTTAAGGGCTCCATCATCAAGAACTAATTACCACCCAAAGGTCCCACCTCCTAAATCAACAAATTAGGGATTAGGGCTGCAACATATGAATGTCAGGGGGTCACAAACATTTAGTCAGTCCATAGCACATGTCATTACACATTTATTTCCAAATCTGTAGACAGAGGTGTCCAACCTTTTTATTCTTCTCTGCCACACATTAGAAGAATTAAAATTTGTTTGGGGCCACACACTAAAATATAAACACTAATGAAAATTAGCAAAAAAATAAATAAATAAATAAATCCATACATACTTTTCATGATATCCAATGCCACAGGTAAGTGAAAAAAGTCCTCACAAAATCAACACACAGCCTACAAACACCCCTTGAAGGTACAATATCAAAAGTGAACCCTAGTGTAAACTATGGACTCTGGGTGATAATGATGTGTCAATGTAGGTTCATCAGTTGTAACAAATGGACCACTCTTGTGGGGGACAGTGATAACAGGGGAAGCTGTGCACGTGCAGGAGCAAAAGTAAATGAGAACTCTCTGTACTTTCTGTTGAATTATTTCTGTGAACCTAAAACTCTTCTAAAAAAAAAACTCTTCTAATAAAAAAAAACAATAAAATAAAGGAATGAAGTCCTGATACAGGCTACAAGGCAAATGAACCTTGAAAACATTATGTTAAGTGTTTGAACTCAGTTACAAAGGACACATATTGTATGATTTGTTTGATTCCATTATATAAAATTTTCATAATAGGCAACTCTAAAGAGATACAGAATAGGTTCGTGGTTGCCAGGGGCTGGGAAGACAGGGTGGCTGAGAAATGATATTGTTTCTTTTTTAAATAATGAAAATATTCTATGTTGACTATAGTGATGATTGCCTAACTCCGTATAAACATACTAAAAATCATTGAATTGTACACTTTAAATGAGTGAATTATATGGTATGTGAATACAACAGTTACCAAAAGATATTAAATAAGTACTTAAAGTACTTTTAAAGTATATTAAGACAAAAAATAACTAGGGCATCAAGCCCATGATTTTTTAGACACTATTAGTTATGGCAAGGCTAAAATAAGTTTTCAAGTAAAAACACTATGAATCAATAACAAAAAAATTAAATTTTCAAAACCCTCAAGGAGAGAACTGTTCAGTGTATCGCAGAGCTTATTTTAGTAGCAAAATGTATTATAGAGGATTCATAAATTAGAATTATGTAAACACTGTATTTATATAATCATTGCAGGCCCAAAGAACCTGCTTTATATTTTCTGATATTTGCTGCTGCATTTTTAAAGGCAAAAGTTATGAAATGGGGTGGGTGTTAATGAAAGTCTTGGGACATCAGTCTCTCAGGTGCTATGGGCCTCCAGTTGTTACCCACTAGCTTCTCGGCAGCTCATGTATCAGGTTTAAATAGGAGTCCTTTTACTCAGCTCTGGGGAAAGTAGTAGAGGAGAAAATGTGGGCTGGGGACAGATCTTGGAGGTTCTGGATTCTGAGAATCAACTGCCCACCACCGCCCAAGAATTTGGACAGCCAGGAGACAAAAAGGGACTCCTCAGCCACTTGTGAAGGCAGCCAGTGAGAATGATAAATCCATCAAACATCAAAAGAAACAGATGTTCTCAGTTGTAAGCTCTGCATTCCCTTCCAGACTGTGAGCTCCTTGAAAATATGGACTATCTGGGTGGCGCTGTGGCTCAGTGAGTAGGGTGCTGGCCCCATATACCAAAGGTGACAGGTTCGAACCTGGCCCTGACCAAACTGCAACAACAACAAGAACAACAACAAAATAGCCAGGCGTTGTGGCGGACGCCTGTAGTCCCAACTATTTGGAAGGCTGAGGAAACAGAATCACTTAAGCCCAAGTGTTTGAGGTTGGTGTGAGCTGTGACACCACAGCACTCTACCAAGGGTGACATAGTGAGGCTCTGCCTAAAAAAAAAAAAAAATGTGGACTATCTAACGGGATTATGTTGTCTCATGTCCTGGGACAACTCCTGGTTTCTGGTGGAGGCTCAGAAAATATTTATGACATTGATAAATGAAATGTGTACTCTTCCTGAAATAGGGAGGGGAGTCAGAATAAGACCTGGTTCGGACTCAAGTCCCTCAGTGGCTATCCATCCCTGCATTGAGAGCTGAATCTTTCAGAATCAATTTCCTCCTCTATACTGTGGGACAGAAAGGCTACCTTTACAGAGTCTATATTTTCTTTTTTATTTATTTATTTTTTAATTAAGTCATTTGTACATAGATCATGAACACATTTATGTCATTATGGGATTCAATGTGTTGATTATTTGTACAAATTCGAGTGCTAACATCCTACTAATCAATATAGAGAGCCTATATTTTCTACCCTTCAGGCTATATTTTCAGGCCTGAGGTTGCAGGGCTATGGCCCCCCAGAGCAGGGGTCATCACTGTGCCACTCATAGCCAAGTCCTGACACCAGGCACAGAGCTGCACACAGCAGAGCTGAGTGAACATGTGTATGCCATAGCAGTCCCATGCAGGCTTCTCCAAAAACAAAGTGCACAGCCCTCACTGACAAATCTTATTGCTTAACAACAGGGATACCTTCTGAGAAAAATCACCAAAAAAATTAGGTGATTTTGTCATGAGAACATGATAGTGTGTACAGTATTTAATAAACCTAGACAGTACAATCTATTGCACACTGAGACTATATGGCAATTGTCTATTGCTCCTAAGCTAGACCTGTACAGTATGTTACGGTACTGAATATTATACACAATCAGTAGGCAATAGTAATTTTTCAGTTTTTATAATCTTATAAGACCATCATATATGCAGTCCGACATTGACAGAAACATCATTATATGGTGCATGACTGTATTTATATTAAGACCAAAGCTTCAATTACAACATGAATGAAAAGACCTGTAAAGGTTTGGGTCAGCCAGCTATGGTGGCTCACACATGAATTCCACCTATCTGGGAGGTTTAGCAGGAGGATTACTTGAGTCCAGGAGTTTGAGGTTGCAGTGAGCTATAATCAAACCACTGCACTCCAGCCTGGGCAACAGAGTGAAACCTCATCTCTTAAATGTAAAAAGCACACAGGTTCAAGGTCTTACTCTACTACCAATTGGCCAAGTGCTGGTGTACGACTGAGCCCTTCTGAGCCTTAGGGGCCCTGATGGGAAAGGAGATGACAGCAGGGTCCAGTCTGCTTCCCCAGGGCCACCACAAGGAAATGGGCTACCACACACAGAGTCAAAGGAACAATGCTCACTGGTGGCAGGTGTGGTCACTGGTACCAAAAGAGGCTCTAGAGATCATTCAGTGCCCCAGCACTTGACGTATGGGGAAATGGGAGTCTAGAAAAGACAGGAAATAGCCCTAAGCCCCACCCAGGGAGGGGACTTTGGCCCTCCCTGTCCCCATCTTTCTGCTTTCATTAGGCTCCTACTCTAATCTGCATAAAAGGTTTGGTTTGCAGCAAAGTTTAGTCAGAGCTGTAGAAAGTACAAAGAGTCCAAATAAAAAGACTTTTTAATATAAAATGGATGAAAGAGACAAATGGAGAGTAATCAAAATCTCATTAGGGCAAATAAGCAACCTGCCTACAATGCCACAGAAACTGATGGCACTTAGAACCAAGTAGGCGAAGCTGAAGCTTTCAGACAGCTTACCTCACAGGAATGCAAATGTCAAGGATGCTCCTACCCATATGGGCAGACACCCTACAAAAAAACCACCCAGGATTCTCACCTAAACACCCAAACCACGGCCCCTAAGGCTATGATGCCCAGTTCTGGCAATACCTTAGAATCACCTGGAAAGTTTTCAAAAATCTCAATGCCTCAGCCACTCAGGCAGCAATAGTTGCTAGTGTTCCCCAGGTCATTCTGATCATTGTCCTACTTAGTCCAGGCCAGCAATCACCCTACTATTACTCCCACCCAGGGTATACTCAGACCCAGAGAAGTAGGCTCACAACAGGGGCAAGAGGTGGACAAATCAATGAATTATAGCTCAGCTCTTTCTTCAGCTGGATGGGCTAATTAGTCGAAGGGACTTTTAAAATTGGTCTTGATTAGAGCTATCAATCATGCAACAGGCCTACTATATGCTCAGCACTATGCCAGACACTGGGAATGTGGAAACAAAAGAGGCAAAGTTCCTCCCTCAGGGAACCTACAGTCTACTGGGATACTGCTGCACACCAGGGACAGGCTGGGATAAGAGAAGCCAAATTGAGGACCCACATGGGCCCAAGGGTAAGCCACTTGTTACAAAGCCCCCCACAGATGCCTGCAGAGGGTGTGGGACACAGCTCAAGAAGGGGGCAAAGAAAAAAAAACAACTTAAGATCTGAAAGTCAAGACGTCCCTTTAAAAACTTTTAAAAAAGAGAGAAGATATAGAACAAGCATGAAATATTGATGATTCATGTCGAAGCAACACCAGAGTGTGCTGAAGGAAAAGTGAGCTGGCCTGTCAGAGCCGATTTTATCATGAGAACCCCAATGCCAATAGAGAATCAAGGTTTAGAGGATCAATGGGGCCCAGAGGAGCAAAGGCAGCAAATCTGAATGCATCTGCAACTCTCCTTCTCAGGGGTTCAGCAGGAGCTCGACATCAAAAGAGCCACTTGGGCCCCCAGCCTGCCTGATGTCAACCCTGCACACAGAAAGGAGGAAGAACTGGGGCAGAGTCAAAGCTCCCCAGCTCCGGGAGCCACATGTCCTAGATTTTCCAGAGCTGCTCCAATTTCCAGTGCTCAATCTTACCTCAAAAGAGAGGTAATTTGCTGAGATTGGAGTTCCATGGTTTAGTCCTGCAAAAAAGGTAATTTACTAAATATGTGATATGAGGCCTGGTGCCATGGTTCACGCATGTATTCCCAGCACTCTGGGAGACTGAGGTGGGTGGGTCACCTGAGTTCATGAGTTCAAGACCAGCCTGAGCTAGACCGAGATCCTGTCTCTAAAAACAGCCAGATGTTGTGGTGGGCACCTGTAGTCCCAGCTACTCAGGAGGCTGAGGCAAGAGAATTGCTTGAGCCCAAGAGTCTGAGGTGGCTGTGAGTTATGACACCATGGCACACTACCAGGGGTGACGAAGTGAGACTCTGTCTCAAAAAAAAAAAAAAAATACATACATACATATATATATACACACACACACACACACATATATAAATACATATATGATCTTTAAGCCTCTATACAAGTTTTCATAACAAATTTGATTCATGATACAAAAAGAGCAATTCCTTTTATCATCTGTCCTAACTTTTGACTCAAAATAGATAATCATCTTAAAGTGAATTTGACGGTGACTACCTTGGAATGTTTCCCACAGTGCTGGTGGGCCCTGAAGAACTGATCTACACCTGGTAATTCTCCTGCAACTCATAGTTCCCATTCCATTCTGGGCACAGAGCAAGGGCACTGCAAGGCTAGAAATCAGGGAGGCTAGTAACTCTGTCATCTACCAAATACAGGGAGGAAGAACAAGAGCTTATCCTTGGCCGAGAACTACAGTGCCTAGACCTCCACACTGTACCTCATCTCATGCAGATTCTCCTAAGTCCTCCCGCCTCTGTCCACACTTCTAGAGTGATCAGCCATAACTGAAGTATAGCTAGCTGTCACCTTCCAATTGTTGGAGCAGCTACTCCCACTAATACTGTGACAGGTGGGCTCTCCTCTTCATCACAATGATAGTGGTAGCTGGCCCCACCACTTCACTCCAGGTCACCCTGACAGCCTGCTATGGTCCATGTCCTATGGGCAACAGAGACAACTTGACCCAGCTCCCTGCACAGACATCTGTGAATGAAGGTGCTCACAGGCAAGTCAGCTGGCCAGGAGCTATCACTATCACTGAAGCAGGCCAACTAAGGGTTAAGACCAAGGGAGCTGGCATGAGAGAATCAAGTGACTTCTAAGTTCAGAGCCCTTTGGGCCCTGGCTTCCCAAAGTAGTCCATACACCATCTTCTTCATCTCCTAGGAGCTTTTTAGAAATGCCGAATCTTAGCCAGGCGCAGTGGCTCACACCTAGAATCCTAGAACAGACTGCTTGAGTTCAGGAGTTCAAGCAAGACCCTATCTCTACTAAAAACAGAAAAATTAGCTGAGTGTTGCAGTGGGTACCTGTAGTCTCAGCTACTTGAAAGCCTGAGGCATAAGAATCACCTGAATCCCGGAGTTTGAGGTTGCTGTGAGCTATGATGCCATAGCACTCTAGCATGGGCAACAGAGTGAGACTCTGCCTCAATAAATAAATTAATTAAAAAATAGATCTAAAAAAGAGTGAGATTCTGTCTCAACAAAAAAATGAAAGAAAGAAAGAAAATGTAGTGTCTCATTTCTATGCCAGACCTGTTAATACAGAATCCGCACCCCAATAAGAACCCCAGGTGCTTTCCTTAGGTGTGAGTTTGAAAAACTCTACTTTGGAGATGTCTTCATCCCATCCCTTTACTATACCAATGGGAAATTGTGAATTAGAGAAGCTTTTGCCTATGGGATGTGCCTGGGCTCTCCCAGCTGAATGAGTGGTAGAGGGTATCCTGGCCCAGATCTGCACCTCAGAGGGGCTTCTGGAGAGAGTGACTTTCACAGTACCATAAAGATCAGACTGAAGACATCCTGAGTTCAGACCACAGCTTTGTTTGAGCAGACTGCTGGAAGGAAGAAGAGTCAGAAAACTCTGCACCAGAGGCACTAAGCCAGCTCCAAATAAGCAAGCTTAGCAGGCTCATGCAGAACACATCCTGCTGACCTGCTGGAAATGAAGTCAGGCACTTTGCATTGATGAGCTGTGCCCCAAGCATCAAGCCTGAGGCAGAGGAGAGATCAGCCAGAGAAAGAAGAGACGGGAGCCAAACAGCCCATTTGCTATAATGAATTGGGTTGGCATGGAGAAGTCCAGAATCCCAACATTTATCATTTGGCTGGATTTAAGGAATCATAAAATCTCATGACTGGAAAGCAGCTTAAAAGTATCTGTTCCAACTACTCATCAGACCCCGAACCCTATGATCCCTGTGAGAGGCTGTCTGACCTCACTGTCATCCTCCAGTGATAGCCTCACTAGCTTCAGTGCTTTTCAGCAGAAACCTGTTCCTTACCTGACTCACTTTGAACCAGCAATTTGAGTTTTGAGATTCAAGCTTAAGGAAATAAATCCCAAATATGGGAAAAGTTGTATGTACAAAGTTATTTTATAGCAAAATGTGTAATACAGTAAATCTTGATAGCTTGGAGATAGTAATAAGAGAGATAAACGACTTATACAGCCTTGACTGAAGAATAGTTCTCCACTATCTGCAACAGGCACTCTCTGAGCAAATAGTTTCTGCAAGGATATACAGAATAGGAGTTTTCTGACTCTTATTTCTCCAAACAGTCTGCTTAATCATGGCTATGGTCTGGACCCAGGATGTCTGTAGTCTGACTTTTATACACTGTGGGGGTTCGTCTCTCCAGAGTGACAAAAGTCAGGACAAGAGCTCTCTCTATCAAGGGTCAGATGGTAAATATTTCTGGATTTTTGGGCCATGTGGTCTCTGTTGCAATTACTCAACTCTTCTACTATAGTGTGAAAGCAGCAAAAGATGATATGTAAATGAGTGTGTATGATGAATGTGTTCCAATAAAACTTTGTTTAGAAAAACAGGTGGGGCTCGGCACCTGTGGCTCAACAGGCTAAGGCGCCAGCCACGTACACCTGAGCTGGCAGGTTCAAATCCAGCCCAGGCCCACCAAACAATGATGGCTGGAACCAAAAAATGGCCGGGCGTTGTGGCGGGCGCCTGTAGTCCCAGCTACTTGGGAGGCAGAGGCAGGAGACTCGCTTGAGCCCAGGAACTGGAGATTGCTGTGAGCTGTGATGCAACAGCACTCTATCCAGGGTGACAGCTTGAGGCTCTGTCTCAAAGAAAAAAAGAAAGAAAGAAAAGAAAAACTGGTGGAAAGCTGGACTTAACCTCAGACTATAGTTTGCTGATCCCTGATCTCTACTCTCACACTAATTAATTTTAAATGGCAAAAAAAATTTTTTTTTGAACTATCCTACATCTTCCACGTACAGCAGTTCTCAACATATGGGTCGCGACCCCTTTGGGGATCGAACGACCCTTTCATAGGGGTTGTCTAAATATATCCAGCATGTCAGATATTTACATTATGATTCATAACAGTAGCAAAATTATAGTTATGAAGTAGCAACTAAAATAATTTCATGGTTGTGGTCACCACTATATGAGGAACTATATTAAAGGGTCCCAGCATTAGGAAGGTTGAGAACCACTGACATAGAACAAGGAAATGGTTTAGTAAGTTATTCATTCATCTGACTCATTCAATTCACAGTTATTTATTGAATGCCTGCCTATGTCAGACTCTGCCTTGAGTTCTGGGGATAAAGCAGTGAAAGAGTCAGGAAGGCATAGTGAGTTAAAGTAATATTACCAAAAATTTTATAAGGAATACCTTTATAATGCTATGAGGAAAACAAAATAAAAATTGTGTAGAAAAATAAGAACAGTATCTTTATTTAAGAAAAACACGTGGGAAAAGAACAATAAAAGAAAAATATAAAAACATTATAACCCCCACAATATCATAAAGGTCAGACTGTAGGCACATTTACTTTTAACTGCTTGGACTACCCTCCTCTCTCTTTCTCTGAATTTTCCAATTTTGTCATATGATTACGTATTATTTTTAAAACAAAACACTCCTTCCCTGTTGCATTTAGAAAGGGGAGCTTGTCTTGATTTTAAGCTAAGGTCTGTGTCCTTCCTGCTTCCACCTGCAGTTCCCACTGCTATCCCTGATGGTAGTCAAAAAAAGCCAAGCAGCTTGCTTCTGATGTTTGTACACATGCCCAGGCTGGGCTGGAGATTTCAGCACCTGGGACAGAGTCACAAACTCCATGGGAGCCCACAGGGCTCAGAAGTGAGCGGCCAGAGGTTAGAAATAGAAGCCCCTGGAGGACTAGGACCGCGCTCTTGCCAAGTCCATATGAGACACCTGGGCAACACCTGTCAAAACAGCAGAGTTTTATCCCCACCCCCTCGAGCCTGCCTAATGCAAATGGAACTTGCCCAGTGACCCAGCAGGGGAGGATTGTTGGTAAAAAGGAAGTGAAAACAAATATTGCACAGATCCCTTTACCCACGTTATTAGCTTGGGAGAGACTCGCAAACATGCCAATACCAGTCACAGCAACATCTGCTTCTAATTGCTTCTCCCCCAGCATTTGCAGAGCTCGTCAGCTGGCGTCTGCCCTAGGAAAAAATCCGATATTTTTAACAAACTCTTAAATCAGATGTCATCCTTGGTGAGTACTTTCTTTCATGTTTGATCTTTGAGGCTAAAAACTGTGAGTGTACCCTTAAGGGACGTTAAGGGACGTAGCTGTCAGGAGGGCGGGGTGATCAGGAGGTCCCACTTGAAATGGTACGATCCTAATTCGTACACCACATTCAAGAATTTTCTTTCACTTATCATATATTTATATTTATATTCTAAATATAAATATTCTTCTGTTTTTTAAAAATTCTACTGTGTCTACTTCTTCATGGGTAATTTTCCTCTCTCTTCCAAATATTTTTGTAAAAAGTTCCTTTATAAAAGAAAAACATGATTTTTTAAAAAAAACAGTGTATCTGTGTTCCTACTTGTGAAGTACTTTAAGCAAGAGCTCATCTATGGATAAAACTTTCCATTCTCTGTAAAGAAAAGGGTCTCTGTTTTTAGGCTCTCCTCAAAAACCCAGCAGCCCTTTCCAACTGCTTGCTGGGAAAAGGAAAACTATTTTGAAATTTCCTATTATCTCAAATGCAAGGAAATCGTTTTATAAGTTAAAGTATTCATTCATTTGATTCATTTAATCCATAGGTATTTATTGAGTGCCTACCTACTGGGGGCCATTCTGAAGCATGAAGGTGAATCTGGAATCTAGGTCTTACAGGCTTTCTCCCCTTCTTCCTCCAATCCACTTTGATAGCCTCTGCTCAGTATAGACCTCCCTGGAGGCCACATCTGTCCAGGACAGATGCTTACAAATCTTCGTCTCCCTACTATTAACCAAAACCAAAAAACACGGCACTGAAAGTCTCCCTGTCCAGACCCATTTGGGGCCTGGAACCCACATCTACTCAAGTCCATCTGGTCTCTTGTCCCTGCACACATCCCACACTCACACCCCCTATATTTACACACTCTGCATAACAGCCTTCCTCCATTCACTCACTCAGTCAACCACAATTTATCAAGTGTCAGTTATGTGCCAGACACTGTTCTAGAAACCAGATGACAGCAGCAAACAGACAAAAATCCCTTCTCTCAACGAGCTTATATGGGAGTAGAGAGAGACAGGAAAATGAGCGAACACTTAAAATCCACAGAACACCAAGTGATAAATGTTGTGGAGAAAAACAGAGTTGCAGAGGGGACTAGTCAATGTCAGGGGATGGCAACATTTCCTCACTGGAAAGGCAACATTTGAGCAGAGCCTGGTAGGAGGGAAGGAGCTAACCTCTGCACAGAGGAAGCAACAAGTGCAGAGGTCCTGAGGCAGGAATGTGCTGGTGTGTTCTAAGAAAGTCAAGGAGGTTAGCAGGTCTGGGGGTAGTGAGGGAGGCTCACTGAGGCTTTGTGGACCATCACAGAGACCCTGGCTTTGACTATGAGTGAGATCAGAGCCTGGAAGATTCTGACCAGAAAAGTGACATATCTGAGTTAGACTATAACAAATTACTCTGGCTGCCGTGGTAAGAACAAGAGGGAAAGAAAGAGATCAGAATGGGAAATACTACAATTATTCCAACCAGACACAACAGCCAGAACTATAGCAGAGGATATGGAAAACTATCTGCTGATGGTTTGGGTGTGAAAGTATGTCAAGAATAGAGACAGGGCTGGTTCTGGTGTTTTTGGCTTGAGTAGCCTGAAAGATGGCATTTATGAAGTGAGGATGGCAACTGGAGTAGAAATTTGTGAGAAAGGGTGGGAGTGGAAAACAGCATTGGCCTTTAAGCCCCCAAGGGAACAATTGCTCTAAGAAGCCTCTAGCAGTGAGCTGAAAGTACTCAGCCCCTCTGAATACCAGCCCCTCCCCTCCTCTCTCTCCTGAGGCACAAACGCACCCATACATACATACATAGACACGTACACACAGCACTTCTCTGAACCAGAATTCTCTGTGCCCTTACAATACTCCCTTGAGCAACCCAAGACTGATTTATTTTATACCATCTGGAAGGATTTGTACACAGTAGGTGTTCAACAAATATTTTTAGTAATGGGCTTCACAGGATTGCACCTACCATGTTTTAATAGACTGATAATTCAAGAATGTGCTTTCACAATACCTAAAAATTATGCTTAGCACTGATTAAATATTAAGTGGTTATTATTCCATCTCAAGAGTCCTCTATAGATGCTGGCCTGCCCCCAATTTTTCAAATTGTCAAGGCCAGCTCTCCCACAGAAAGACCAACCTAGAAAGATGGGTGTTACCTTGCCAGTCCTTATGTCCCAGGCTTTCATTTCAGAGCTGAAGCCTCCACATAAAAAAATGCTGTGGTCTCTCGGGTGAAACTTCAAGGTAGTAATCCTAAAATCACTTTTACCACTAAATAGCTGTGTTCCTACAATACAAAAGGGGAAGAGAGGGTTAGAAAATACTTAGATCACAAAATAAATATCTTAAAACTAAGATACCATCTAGTATGGGCCTGTGAGCAAACAGCTCACCTGGGCAGGTTGAAACACAAGAGAAGTAGCAGCAGTGGCAGCAGCAGCATTTGTCTTCATTCACCCCCTGGCCAGCCTCACCCTTGACTAGTGGAACAGCCATCTTCCCCAAGATGGCTGGATCCACAAATACTACCTTTTATGTGCTCTGTAAGCATTACACATATTGGACCATACAAGGACCCTAAGCCCACTTTACAGCTGAGAACAACAAGACCCAAGGAAATTATGTAAAGTTTCCATGGCAGCACAGTTAATATAGTAGATTATTTCTCTGGGAGTCTAAAAGGCAAAATCAGGATTACTCCAAGGTGCTATTTTTTTAAATAAACCATCTTACAATAAGGGATAAATAGTTTGCTATGGACTGCAGTGGTGTCCAACCTGTGGCCCATGGGCCTCATGCTGATTTTGTGAGGTCTATGGCATTGGATATCACAAAAAGTATGCATGGACCTCTTTTTTGCTAATCAGCTGTCATTAGTGTTTGTGAGGTTAATGGGTGGCCCAAGATAGCTATTATTCTTCCAATGTGCAGCAAAGAAAAAAAAAAAGTTGGACACCCCTACTATAGAATATAGCAGGTGAAAGTGACTCATACACTGGGTGATGAAAAGGGACCATCACAGCAGCCCAACAGCCACAGAATGGACAGGTCAAGATCTCCTTGGCTCTGTAGGACTTGAGAGAGTCCCTGGCCTTTACATATCTGTCCTAAACTCTTGTCAAGCATTTATGTTTGTGGTAAATGTCCACGTATGTACCTATATGCACACATGCACACAGACACATATGGTATAAAAAATGTCTTTTTTTAAATCACCATTATTTTTTAAAGATAAGCTGTATAACCTTCAGAAATGTCAGCCATCTGGAGCAGGACAAAGCTGGAGTTCCTTCCGCTCCCCAAAACTGCCTCCATGCCCCAGAGCACCAATAGGTGTTCTCATCTGCTCACATTTAACCCACCTAAAACTGCATGGAGCCAACCTGAGGAGGCTCTTGCTGCAGGAGAGTCCCAGTGCTACCCCTGCCATGTCCCACACACCAGGTATAGCATCTGCCACAAGCCAGACTTTCCACTTCCATCCACTAATGATGCAGGAGGATGAGGAGACAGAAGTCTCCCCCAGTAGGGAGTATGGAGACTGCCCTGGGCCCATGAAAACCTCTTCACTGAACTGAGGCAGTGGGTAGCTTAGGGACACAGAAAACTGGTGACCAAGAAGGAGACCAACAAGTCATCCAGACCTCGAGCATCATTTCTTCTTATAGGAACCTGAGAAGCAGTGTTTCTGAATTTTCAATTCAGAAAGCAAAAAAGGTTGCTCTGCTTTGTGTTCAGTGACCTCCACAAGCTTAGTTAAGTGCTCTACCATCTCCCAGGTGCGGAAGGAAAGTCAAGATCAGTTCTCAAAAATGTCACAGTGGAAGACCCCTTAGACCCAGGCTGCCTAGAGCCAAACTCATCCAACAGTATGCCCCATTGCTCCATCAATAAAAACCCTTAAGCACACATCACCAACATAAGAATAGTTGTTACTTAGTTATATAACGTGCCACTGTGCCGATATATTATAAACATTTTTTAAATACCAAAAATAGAACATTTTAAAGGGTGATATGCCATTTACGAAGAGTAACAACAAACTTGAAATCATTTAAAATCATACGAGCAACCAGACTAAGTATGTTTCCTTTTTTTCAAATGTAGGGAGCTTTTTGTGATTCAGTGATTTGAAAGTAGTCTGTCTGTAGGTTCAGTTTATCCACTGCACTCTGTCAAAGCTGACAAAGTTTCTCCCCAGAGGTATGTGGACCCAGACAGAATATGTTCACCATTGACCACAAGGGAGGCATTTTCCACTTCCATCCACCAATGATGCAAAGGACTTTGTGAATATTTTGCTAGCAAAGCTCCATTTCCCCCAAAGTCAAATAAGGGCTTCTGCAACTAATCAGAAGGTATTATTGCATTCTCTATTTTTAACAACCCAGCTCAAAAGCCACCAAAAATTTCATTTAAAGGATTTTAAAACAGATTAGAAAAACACTATTTCCAAATTTTTTAGAAAGCAATTACAGTTTCGTTTGCTCAAGTGTTATAGTTACCATGATGGATAATTGTGTTGATTTTTTCCCCATATCTTCTAGGGGCCTACAATTGACAGTCACCTGTCATCAGAGAAAATTTTGGAAATACGTGACCTCTTATAAATGAAGATTCTATACTTAACTTTAAGTTCCACAAGCCTCTCAACTATTTTGCTGCAAGACACATGGCATAGAAGATGCTCATAGCCACCCTGTGTCATCATAAAGGAGCCAACCACTTCAGACCACATAATCCATAATGGTGAAGGAATAGTAAATACCCAACTTGTCCAACCCAAGGGGAGCAGTTGAGACAAGCCTGGTTCTCTGCCAGATGGGATATTGAGAAGCCATTTAACACTGGAATCATGAACAGACTGTGGCAAGGTCGATAATACTTGATACCTGTTCTTTAACTACAGGAGTATTATATAGGAATTGATACCAACAAAGACTAGGGATAGACTCAACAAAATGAAATGAGTCGTTCTAGTGGTAGTAAGATATTATAACTTTAATTGTAGTAATATTTTTGCTGTAGTATTGTTTTTCTAATAAATAATGATTCTTTTAAAGCCATTAGGGAGATGAGCAAACCTGTATATGGTCTCTTGGTATTATGTTCCTCTCTTACTAGATCAGCAGATAAAACAATATTCACAAGTAAACCAAAAAACTGCTTCTGAGTGAATTAATCTAATTGGAAATCCGGCATTTCTCAAGTTTATTCTTCCTTTTCTTTCCTGAAACCTACTTGGAGCTCAGGTTCTTCCCTGCCTTTTATGTTACAGTTGGCGATCAGGAACCATGATGTGCCCAGTTGGCAAGTTCCCCACTCAGGGAGGAAAAGGCAGAGGGAGACCAAGGATCCCCAATGCCCACCTTGGTCCCCAGCGCCCATCCCCAGAGACTCAAAGTATCACTGTGGCAGGCAAAGGCCCCAAGAGTCTTGCTTTAGCCACGTGGCAGAGGGGTCATCTGGAGGCTGATAGCAGAGGCAACCATTGTGTCACTTAAAAAGAAAAGGAGGAAGCCAGATACTACTGTAGTCCCCATGCCACCAAGGAGGGCCAGATGGGCCAGAAGTCACTTCTCTCAACAGGGACAACTATGCTTATTGCTAAGAACGTTCAGTGCCCAGTTCCTTGCTCATTTGGAATTCACTGCCAATCCTTAAATCCAAAAGGAAAGACAAACTCTGCCTGGAGAAAATTTTTTCCTTATTTCTTGGACCACAGCATATAACCATATGCTTAATTTCAGAAATGGCAGTGAATTATCCATATGTTTTTTCAAAAAGTGCAGTGATACAGTTTTGCCAATGATGGGGAAGAAATAGAAGAGAAAAAGTGAAAGATGATGATAGAACTTTTTCTGCTAAAAAAAAAAACAAAACTGAATGTTACTTTTCCTTGACCCCCTAAAGAAACTGACAATGTGTCTTTTAAATACTAAAATTTTCCATTTAGAAGACAAGCTATAGTTCATGCATTTTCTCTACTTTTCTTTATAATGACCAGTCTTTATTATTATTTTTGTTATTATTGTTAAAAGGGTCCAAAACTAAAAGGTTTTTTAAATTTTTTGAATAAGCTTCCAGATACCTAACGAAAAACATTAAAGAAAAATTCTGTTAAGTAAGATATTCTCAAAGAAGGCTTTGTTTCAGAAATCAGGACCACAGCTATCATGTTTAAATCAGGAGGTGGTGTTATTGAAAAGTTAAGAGCCATATAGATCCAGTTCCCAGCCCAGCTCTGTCACTTCCAGTGGAAGGACCTTGGGCAGGTCTCTTCACTGCTAAGTCTCATGCCCTCATCAATACAAGGCCGTCGTGGGGGCTGAATGCAATGTGGTACATAAAGCATTCTATTGAGCATGGCAAAGAGCAAACAACAAAAGGGAGCTCTTAAGGTTTGAAAAGTTAAACCCCAAATCATTGAATTCATCCTTGGTTAAATTAAAAGCTAAAATCACGGAATATAGGTTTTTTAACAGCAAGAACCTTGAGAGATTAATGATTTTTGAGCTTTTGTCATAGGCATTGAGAATACAATGTCCTCAGCTGCCCTTTCCATTTGTTAAAGAAATATGGATAAAGGCTGGAAAATATTTATCAGTAAAACATCTTGAATGTGAACATGAGCCATGCTGGAGGTGAAGGTCTTATCTTGCCAGGTTTGTTCTTACTCTACCTCTTCATAAATCGAGTAGCTTGTTTACCATATCCTCTCCTGGGCAACGCTACTTTAAGTACAATGCTTAGTTGTTATATAACCTTTAATCTTGAGCTACATATTGCTGGTTTATCTGTTTGTTCTAGAAAATTCTGTTTATTCACTATGTGCTTATTATAGGAAATTGAGTTTTAAAATATTTAATCCACTGACACTGACTTTATTGATCGTGCTATAATGAGTTCAAACAGTATAAAAATTATTCAGATCTTCTTAGAGTTAGGAAAAATCACTTTGAGAAAAGAATCGATACAAATAAAAAATAAAGTTTCATTAAAAATAAAGTATCATGCAGAAATTTGATTTATTCTATTGACACTATCATTACTACCAGTGCCCCTATCTCCAATATTACCGTGATGCAGCGCCTGGTAACTCCTTGGAGGTGCCCCTCTTCCATGCTCAGGTCTAAGACATTGAGCTCTCCTGAAGTGACCACCCACGTGGCCAGGGTAACACTACCTGTCCACCTAAATACCTACCCTCAGGGACTCATCATGAAGAGGTCCAGGTCCAAGAGGGCCTTCCTTTTCCATTCAGCATATCTGACTCTTAGCCTGTTCCTGGCATCTGATAGATATTTGACCCAAGTCAAATGAAACCCAAGTATGGGTATCCAGGAAAGAGAAGTGAAGCTCATGCCTTCCTCTCCAGAGACCTCAGTGGCTGCCTTGGCCAAGCAACTCACAATGCGTAGGAGGAGGGACCAACATTTATCATGAGCCTGTTACCTACAGGCCTGTCTGGAGCTGGCATGTATCATACCATGCTGGGTGGTAAATGTAATTAACCCATTTTTCACAGCTGGGGAAATGGAAGCTCAGAGAGGTGACAGACTTGGCCTGAGCCACAAGTCAGTGACGCTAAGACGGAGACTGGACTAGTCTAATCTCAGGACCCAGCTTTTAGCACCCCATCTTGTATACCTGCCAGTTATTTGTGACCTTTCCTTCTCCTTAGCTCTTTATTCACAACCACAAACTCGCGAACATGTAGGAAAAATGTTGACAAGGGAAAGCTTATGTTGTTGGCTCGTGGTAATTGAGCTTGTGTTCCCAAGCAGTAGGCATATGACTCATTTCGCTAAAATCAATATCATTACACTCATCCTCTGGGAAGTATTCAGCCAGCTGTAAATTTAACCATCCTGACTCAAAGTTAACGAGAAAAGCTTACTAACTTTCAAATCAAACTCTATGTATCACAAACAGGGGTTATCTTAGCAAGTTGGGCAAAGGCCCAGGAAGGGGTTACACTCAGCCAACGGGCCTAGGGTGAATGTCCCCTGTCAATTGGAGGCCTCCAGATCTACCAGCAGTTCTCTCAGCGCCCTTGATCTTTTCCTATGAAAATCTACCTTAAAAAGGTTGTTGTGAGAATAAGAAGTAATGCACAGGCTCGGCGCCTGTGGCTCAAGGGGCTAAGGCGCCAGCCACGTACACCTGAGCTCGCGGGTTTGAATCCAGTCCAGGCCCGTCAAACAACAATGGGGGCTGCAACCAAAAAATGGCCAGGCGATCTGACAGGCACCTGTAGTCCCAGCTACTTGGGAGGCAGAGGCAGGAGACTCGCCAGAGCCCAGGAATTGGAGGTTGCTGTGAGCTGTGATGCCATGGCACTCTATCCAGGGTG
>CAUYON010109867.1:0-14055 GCA_963573935.1 Arctocebus calabarensis | reverse complement strand
TTTCCTTTCTTCTGCTGGGTTTGGAGTTGGAATGTCCTTCCTTTTCCAGTTGCTTGAGGTGTCCCATTAAGCTGTTAACTTCCTCTCTTTCCATTCTCTTGAGGAAGGCTTGCAGTGCTATAAAATTCCCTCTTAGGATTGCCTTTGCAGCATCCCGGAGGTTCTGATAATTCGTATCTTCATTGTCATTTTATTTCAAAAATTTGGTGATTTCCTTCTTAATCTTATCTATGACCCATCTATCATTCAACATAAGGTTATTTAGCTCCCAGGTTTTTGTATGAGTATGTAGATTCCTGTCATTGTTGAGTTCAACTTTTATTCCATGGTGATCTGAGGAGATGCAAGGAATAATTTCTATTCTTTTAAATTTGCTGAGGTTAGACTTGTGGCCTAAGATGAGATCAGTTTTGGAGTATGTTCCATGGGCTGATGAGAAGAATGTGTATTCAATTTTAGTAGAATGAATTGTTCTGTAAATGTCTGTTAAATCCAGATGTTGAATGGTTAAGTTTAAATCTAAAATTTCTTTACTTAGCTTCTTATTGGAGGATTTATCCAATACTGCTAAAGGAATATTAAAATCTCCAACTACTATGGAGCTGGAGGAAATCAAATTACTCATGTCTATTAGACTTTCTTATAAATTTAGGCACATTCTGGTTGGGTGCATAAATAGTAACAATTGAAATGTCATCATATTGAGTAGTACCTTTAACAAATATGAAATGTCCGTATTTATTCTTCCTTACTTTGGTTGGTTTAAATCCTATTGTGTCTGCGAATAAGATTGCAACATGTGCTTTTTTTCTGTTTTCCATTTGCCTGGAATATAGATGACCATCCCTTCACTTTGAGTCTATATTATCTTTTAAGGTAAGATGTGATTCTTGTATGCAGGAGATATTTGGCCCGAGTTTTTGTATCCAGTCAGCCAACCTATGCCTCTTTAGAGGACAATTTAAACTATTCACATTATTTGGAAATATTGATAAATCTTTAGAAAGTCTAGTGGACATTTTTAATCCTTTCATCACTGTGGAAGTTGGAATTTGATAAAAAGTTTCTGGGTGAGTTTACTTATGTGGTTGAGGATTACGCTGGCCATTGTGGAGGATAGGTCTGAGAATATCCTGGAGAGCTGGTTTAGTTATAGCAAATTTCTTCAACATGCAGATGTCATTAAAGTATTTAATTTCTCCATCATAAATTAAACTCAGTTTAGCTGGATACAGGATCCTGGGTTGAAAGTTATTTTGTTTTAGGAGATTAAAAGTCAATGACCATTCTCTTCTAGCTTGAAAGGTTTGATCAGAGAGATCCGCAGTTATTCTGATATTCTTCCCCTTGAAGGTTATGGATTTCCTTTGTTTAGTTGCTTTCAGAAGTTTCTCCTTCATATTATGTTTAGTGAAGTTATGTGCGTGGGGGAAGTCTTATTCGTGTTGAGTTGTGCTGGGGTTCTGAAACTGTCTGCTATCTGAATTTCAGAATCTCTTGGTATATCTGCAAAGTTCTTTTTCATAATCTCAAAAAGAAGAGACTCTGTGCCTTGTGACACCGCTTCATCATTTTCAGGTATCCCTATAAGGTGAATATTGTTTTTTTTCGAGTTATCCCAGAGGTGTCTGAGAGAATGATTCGTTTTTGCCTTCCATTTCTCTTCCTCTTTGTAGGTTTGTGAGCATTTGAAAGCTTTGTCTTCAATGTCAGAAATCCTTTCTTCTGCTTGCTCCATTCTGTTACTGAGGAATTCTACTGTGTTTCTCAGATCTTTGAAGGCTGCAACTTCTTGTCTCAATGTGTCCAAATCTTTGGTCATTTGGTCTATGAATTCCTTGACTTCTTGAGTCAATTTTGGAAATGCTCCCAGAATTTTTAATTCCAACTTTTCCTCTATTTTATTGATCTTGTTTGCAATCCAAATTCTGAATTCGATTTTTGACATCTTAGTCATCTATTCATTCATAATATTTTCATTTGTGTCTGCCAAATTGTTCCTTGAGGGGGGTTGATCTACTCTAGTTGTTCACGTTTCTAGAGCTTTTCTGCTGATTCAGCCCCATATTTATTTTGCACCATTTGGCTCGATGAGTAGATAAGGTTAAGTTGGGTTTGGGGTTCTAGGAGTAGTGATTGGTCTGTCCTTTGCCTGAAAGCTGGGACTGGTGTCCTTACCTTTTCCCCTAGAGTTTTGCCAAGGACCTGTATAGTGCTACTGCCTGCAAAACTGGGGACCTTCTTGGTGTGGTGGAATTAAGTGGCTCTGTCTTATTTTCAGCTGGTCTCTGTCTTACCCTATAGAATCAATTACTCTTGTTTGAAGTCTGAGCTGTGGAGAAATACCAGCAGTTATGTCACCCCGGCCCCCCATAGGCACCAATTGGAAAAGGAAATTCAAACCTTCCCACTACCACACACCCAGGGTACCACTTTGGAAAGTCCTCGGGTGTTTGGCCCAGTTGAAGAGGTCTCAATCAATTATCCCAGTGAGCACTGGCCTCAAATGGAAGAGTTTAAAAGTCTCTTACAACTAGATAGCAGGGGTCTGCTGGCAGCTCTAGTATAACTCACTCTGGTGCTCTCTGAGCTCAGGAGGGCCCCTCCAGCAAGTAAGTTAGTCTGGGAAGGTTGGTGCTTCCTTCCCTACCTTGCCCCTCTGTCACACCCAGTCACTGGTAACCCCACAGAGCTATGATCCAGTTTCCTCCCATGAGTAGATGCTCCAGAGGTTTGCACACCCTGGGTCACAGGGGGTCTGTGGCTCCTCACCCAGTCCGCCACTCTTGTCATTATTTTGCAGGGGGAGGTGAGGCCTGATAACCTGGGTACTTGACAGGTGCTAGGGCGATTCATGCAATTCCAGCCCTGTCCCTGATTGATGTTGCTGATTGAACAGAACAAGTTCACAGAATTTGTTTCTGTCCTGGCTATTTTCCCTTTGGATCAGATGTTGGGCTGCAAATAGGGCTGACCCAGTCTGTGAGTTCCAGCCCTTTGTCTCAGCTTTCATCCCCTGAGGGCCAGGTGCATCTGAAGCTGAGTAAACCAATCTCTGTCCTGGGTGGGAATTGGCTATCTTAGCGCATGTATTCTAATCCCCACACTCTGTCCCAGCCGGTACTGCCTCAGGCATACCCTTTACTCCCGGGGCCAGCACCTCTTCTGCAGGTCTGCTTTGCTGGTGGCTGCCACCAGAGAAGCCGCCCAGCTTCCCCTGACTGGGAGTGTCTCCTCAAAACAACCCCAGGAGTGCGACCCCCATTGCTATTGTTCTCACTGCTGCAGCTGCTGCTTTGTGCCTCCGGGGACCACCTCTCCAGCTGGGCCTCCTCTCGGCTTACTTTCCTCTCACCACTCCCAAGCCAGTAAATCAGCACAGATCAGCAACAGTCCATGTCCTGTCCACAACCCTTGAGAAAATGTCCAAGAATCTGGACTCCATGGGGGACAGATCTCCAGACCTCAGGGTGAGAGTGGAGGGGAGTGCTGGGAGTTCAAACTTGCAGGTAGAGAATATATACAGTTTTATGCTTGGCAGGAGAGTACCCTAGTAGGGTAAGGAGGTGCAGTTTTTTTTTTTTTTTTTGAGAAAGAGTCTCAAGCTGTCATCCTGGAGCTAGTGCTATGGCATCACACCTCACAGCAACCTCCAATTCCTGGGCTCAAGAGTCTCTTGCCTCTGGCTCCCAAGTATCTGGGACTACAGGCGTCTGCCACAACGCCCGGCCATTTTTTGGTTGCAGCCATCATTGCTGTTTGGCGGCCCGGGCTTGATTTTAACCCACCAGCTCAGGTGTATGTGGCTGGCGCCTTAGCCCGTTGAGCCACAGGCGCCGAGCCAGGAGGTCCAGTTTTTAGAGGGTTTCTCCCATGGGATAGAGTGGGAGGACATCTGGACTCTGCTTGCTTGTTTGTATGGCGTTATTACTGTGAGCCATTCTCATGGGGGAGGGGACTCCCTTCCACTTGGTGATGTGTTCTGTACCTTTTGTTTGTATCCTTGGGTCAATTCAGGTCACCCCAGCAGGGTTGATATGCGTTCTTTGACCTCTTTTGGCTCAGATCCAAACCATCAGCTTTCTTGCTAAGTTTCTGTCCTTTGACTCTTCTTTTGGATTGGAGCCTCTGCAGAAAGCTGGCTACAGACTGCCATCTTGACTCCTCCTCCTGTCTGTGCCTATTCTTAACTAGCTTTTTGTTGTTCTCTTTTTATCCTTTAATTCATTTCTCTGAATTCTCTTAATACTCCATTATGATTATGAGTTGTGAACTCGGAATGTGCTAAATACTATAAGTAAAAATTTATTTTTTACAACACATTATGGAAATTGCTACTATACTATTTTGATTCTATAGATTAAAAATTTGAGGTTTAGAGATGAAATAAAATTGCCTCAGAAGGAGGAGGTTGCAGAACCAGAGCTTGGCATAAGGCTGGATAAGCTCCAGTTCCTTATTTGATCCTTGCCTTCACCACTCACTTTGCAATGATGAACTTTTTAACTCTAGGATACCACCTAGAATATTGGACTATTGTACATTGCCAAAAAAGACTGCAAATATAGATAAGGAGACCTATAAAACCCATACTATTTTCTTAGTTCCATTCTTCTGCCCAGCAATTTTTGACTACATATTGTTGATTTTCTATCATATTTTGCATAGTGGTCATTAAAATCTTCTGTACATTCCTCAAGCCCCCAACACATTCTTTTTTTAAAATTATTTTTTATTAAATCATAACTTTGTACATTGATGAATTTATGGGGTTCAGGGTACTGCTTTGATATACAATGTGAAAGTCTTACATTGAACTAAGTAACACATCCATCATAATTATGCTCATTTCTTAATAGTTTTGAAATGTACCATTGCATCATACACATTAGGTGAGGTCCCCCTGAATACCCTTCCTCTGCCCATATTCCCCCTCACCTCCCATCTCTCTCCTCTTCCCTTCTACTTTCTGGACTATAGTTATGTTTTGCCATTCATACGAGTGTGTAGGTGGTTATATGTTGATTAGCTCCATCCAGGTAAACATAAAAGATGTGAAGGCTCCATCTTTTTTATGGCTGCATAGTATTCCATGGTGTACATATACCAAAATTTGTTAATCCATTCATGCCCCAACCCATTCTTTTTTTTTTTTTTTAATTGTTTTTTATTAAATCATGACTTTGTACATTGAAGCATTTATGGGGTTCAGGTACTGCTTCAATATAAAATGTGAAATGCGAATAGTTCTTAATAGTTATGTTTGGCCATTCATACAAGTGTGTAGGTGGTTATATATTGATTTCATAGTAGTATTGAATACATTGTATACTTTTTTTTTTCCATTCTTGAGATACTTTACTAAGGAGAATATGTTCCAGCTCCATCCAGGTAAACATAAAAGATGTGAAGTCTCCTTCTTTTTTTTATGGCTGCATAGTATCATGGTGTACATACACCACAATTTGTTAATCCATTCATGGGTCGATGGGCACTTGGGCTGTTTCCATGTATTGGCTATTATGAATTGGGCTACAATAAATATTCTGGTGCAAATGTCTTTGTTGTAAAATAATATTTGATCATCTGTGTATATACCTAGTAGAGGAATTGCAGGATTGAATGGTAGGTCTACTTTTAGTTACTTGAATGTTCTCCAAACTTCAAAAGGTCATATTAGTTTGCATTTCCACCAGCAGTGTAGAAGCATTCACTTCTCTCCACATCTTTGCCAACATCTGTAGTTTTGGGATTTTGTGATGTGGGCTAATCTTATTAGAGTTAGATGATATCTCAAAGAAGTTTTGATTTGTATTTCTCTGATGATTAAGGATGATGAGCATTTTTTCATGTGTTTGTAGTCCATGTGCCTATCTTCATCAGAGAAGTTTCTGTTCAAGTCTCTTGCCCACATAGAAATAGGGTTATTTATTCTTTTCTTATTGATTAGTTTGAATTCTCTGTGGATTCCAGTTATCAGACCTTTGTCAGAAGCAGAACCTGCAAAAATCTTCTCCTATTCTGAAGGTTGTCTGTTTTGCCTTACTTGTGCTCTTGGCTATGCAAAAGATTTTAGTTTGATCAGATCCCAGTAATGTATTTTTGATGTTGCTTCAATTGCCAGTGGGGGTCCTCCTCATAAAATATTCTCCCAGACCGATTTCTTCAAGGGTTTTCCCTGCACTTCTAGTATTTTTATAGTTTCATGTCTTAAGTTTAAATCTTTTATGCAGTGAGAATCAATTTTTGTTAATGGTGAAAGGTGGGGATCCAGTTTTGGTCTTCTATAGTTGCCATCCAGTTCACCCAGCACCATTTGTTAAATAGGGAGTCTTTTCCCCACTGAATATTTTTGATAGGCTTGTCAAAGATCAAATGGAGATAAGTAGTGGGAGATACTGTTGAAGATCAAGTGGAGATAAATTCATCTCCTGGTTCTCTATTCTGTTCCATAAATCTACCACTCTGTTTTTGTGCCAGTACCATGCTGTTTTGATCACTATTGATTTATAGTATAGCTTGAAGTCTGGTAATGTGATGCCTCCTGATTTGTTGCTATTTCTGAATAATGTATTTGCTATTCAAGTGTTTCTCTCATTTCATATTAAATGAAGTACTATTTTTTCAAGTTCTTTAAAGTATGACAAATGTGCTTTAATAGAGATTGCATTAAATCTGTAAATTGCTTTCTGTAGTATGTACATTTTAACAATGTTGATTTTTTCCGAGCCATGAGCATGGTATGTTTTTCCATTTGTTAAAATCTTCAGCTATTTCTTTTCTCAGAGTTTCATAGTTCTCCTTATAGAGGTCTTTCATGTCCTTTGTTAGTTAAATTCCCAAATATTTCATATTCTTTAGTACTATTGTAAAAGGAATAGAGTTCTTGATTGTTTTTTCAGCTTGACTATTGTTGGTGTATATAAAACCTACTGACTTGTAAGACTTGATTTTGTATCCTGAGACGCTGCTGTATTCCTTGATCACTTCTAAGAGTTTTGAAGTTGAGTCCCTGGGATTTTCCAGGTATAGGATCATATCATTACTGAAGAGTGAGAGTTTAATGTCCTCTGACCCTACTGGGATACCCTTGATCACCTTCTCTTTCCTGATTGCAATGGCTAAGACTTCTATTACTATGTTGAATAGCAGTGGAGACAGTGGGCATCCTTGCCTCGTTCCTGATCTGAGTGGAATTGTTTTCAGTTTTACACCATTCAGTACGATATTGGATGTGGGTTTGCTGTAGATGGCCTCTATTAGTTTAAGAACTGTCCCTTCTATGCCTATTTTCTTAAGAATTCTGATCATGAAAGGATGCTGGATATTATCAAAGGCTTTTTCTGCATCAATTGAGAGAATCATATGGTCTTTGTTTTTTTATTTTATTGATGTGATATGTTATATTTATAGATTTGTGTATGTTGAACCAACCCTGTAGCCCTGGAATAAAACCAACTTGATCATGGTGTATAATTTTTTTGATGTGTTGTGGAATTCTATTTGCTAAGATCTTATTGAATATTTTTGCATTGATATTCATTAATGATATAGGTCTATACTTTTCTTTCTTTGTTGGATCCTTTCCTGGTTTGGGAATCAGGGTGATATTTGCTTCATAGAATGTGTTGGGAAGTATTCCTTCTTTTTCTATGCTTTGGAAAATGTGTAATATAGGTACTAGTTCCTCTTGAAAGGTTTGATAGAATTTGGATGTGAAACCATCTAGTCCTGGACTTTTCTTTTTTTTTATGATGATGATTATTATTTTTTGAGACAGAGCTTCAAGCTGTCACCCTGGATAGAATGCTGTGGCATCACAGCTCACAGCAACCTCCAATTCCTGGGCTCAAGTGAGTCTCCTGCCTCCACCTCCCAGGTAGCTGGGATTACAGGCGCCCACCACAAAGCCCGGCCATTTTCTGGTTGCAGCCATCATTGTTGTTTGGTGGGCCAGGGCTGGATTCGAACCCACCAGCTCAGATGTACGTGGCTGGTGCCTTAGCCTGTTGAGCCACAGGCGCCAAGCCTGGACTTTTCTTTTTAGGGAGATTTTGTATTGTTGATTCTATTCCAGTGGATGATATGGGTCTATTTTAGGTTTCTAATTCTTTCTGGTTGGGTCTAGGAGGTGGTGGGCTTCCAGGTATTGGTCCATTTCCTTCAGATTTTCATATTTCTGGGAATAGAAATTTTTGTAGTAATCATTGAGGATTTTTTGAATTTCTGAAGTGTCTGTTGTTATTTCTCTTTTATTGCTTCTGATAGATGATACTAGAGATTTCACCTTTCTGTTTCTGGTTAGGTTGGCCAAAGGTTTATCAATTTTGTTAATCTTTTCAAAAAACCAATGTTTTGTTTCATTGATCTTCTGAATGATTCTTTTATTTTCAATTTTATTTAATTCTTCCCTAATTTATTTTCTTCTGCTGGTTTTGGGGTTGTACTTTTCTTCCTTTTCCAGTTGCTTGAGATGATCCATTAAGTTGTTGGCTTCCTCTCTTTCTGTTTTCTTGATGAAGGCTTCCAATGCTATAAATTTCCCTCATAGGACTGCCTTTGCAGTATCCCACAGGTTTTGATAATGTGTCTTCATTGTCATTTTGTTCCACAAATTTGGTAATTTCCTTTTTAGACTCGTCTTTGACCCAGCTATCATTCAGCCTAAGATTATTTAGCTTCCATGACTTTATTTGAGTCTGAAGATTCCCGTTGCTGTTGAGTTCAACTTTTATTCCATGGTGGTCCAAGATGATACAAGGAATAATTCCTATACTTTTAAATTTGCTGAGGTTAGATTTGTGTCCTAGCATATGATCTATTTTGGAGGATGACCTGTGGGCTGATGAAAAGAATGTATATTCAGTTTTATTAGGGTGAAATGTTCTGTAGAAGTCTGTAAAGTCCATTTGTTCTAGGAGCATGATTAAGTCTGATATTTCTTTGTTTAGTTTCTTCTTGGAGGATCTATCCAAAACTGTCACAGGGGTGTTAAAATCTCCAACTATTATAGTGCAGGAAGATATCAAGTTGTTCATATCCATTAGGGTCTGCTTTATGAATTGAGGAGCATTCTAGTAGGGTGCATAAATGTTTATTATTGAAATCTCTTCATATTGGGTGTTTCCCTTGATGAATATGTAGTGACCATCCTTATCTTTCTTTTTCTTTGCTGGTTTAAAGCCAATTGTACCTGCTATTAAAATTGCAACCCCTGCTTTTTTTCTAGTTTCTTTTTTGGTTGTAGCTGTCATTGTTGTTTGGCGGCCCCAGCCTAGATGTGAACCTGCCAGCTCAGGTGTACGTGGCTGGCGCCTTAGCCGCTTGAGCCACAGGCACCAAGCTTTTTTCTGGTATCTATTTGCCTGTAATATACAAGTCCATCCCTTCACCTTGAGTCTATTCTTATCCTTTAAGGTAAGATGAGATTCTTGTACTCAATAGATATCTGGTCTGAGTTCATGTATCCAGTTAGCCAACTTGTGACTCTTTAGAGGACAATTTAAACCATTTACATTGAGAGAATTGATAAACCAGGTTGTATTTTGGGTGGCATGATTTTCAGATGTCCAGTGGATATTTTTAATCCTTTCACCACTGTGGAAGTTGGGTTTTGTTCAACAATTTCTGGGTGAGTTTACTTTGGAGGTAGAGCATTGCACTGGTCATTGTGGAGGATGGGTCTGAGAATATCCTGGGGAGCTGGTTTAGTTATGGCAAATTTCCTCAACATGTCTATGTCATTTAAGTATTTGATTTCTCCATCACAAATGAAACTCAGTTTAGCTGGATAGAGGATCCTGGGCTGGAAGTTGTTTTGTTTTAGGAGACTGAGGGTTGATGACCATTTTCTTCTGGCTTCAAACATTTTGGCTGAGAGATCTGCAGTCATTCTGATATATTTCCCTTTGTAGGTGATGCTTTTCTTATGTCTGGCTGCTTGCAGAATTTTCTCGTTCATCTTAACTTTGGCAAAGTTAATCACAATGTGTCTAGGAGATGCCTTATTTGGATTGAGTCTTGTTGGGGTTCTGAAACTGTCTGCTATCTGAAGTTCTCTATCTCTTGCAATGCTTGGGAAATTCTCCTCCAAAATCTCTTGGAGTAGAACATCTGTACCTTTAGAATCATCTTCTTCTCCTCAGGAATTCCTGTAAGACAAATGTTTGATCTTTTGGAGTGATCCCACAACTCTCTCAGGGAATGATTAGTGTTTGTTCTCCGTTTATCTCCTTCTTTGAGTTTGGGAACATTCAAAAGCTTTATCTTCAAAAGCTTTGTCTTCAGCTTCAGAGATCTTTTCTTCTGCCTGGTCAACTCTATTACTGAGGGATTCTACTGTATTTTGGAGCTCCTCAACTAACTTTTTCGTTTTCTTGAGCTCTGCTATCTCTTTTCTCATTATGTCCATATCTTTGGTAACTTGGGCTTTGAATTCATTAATTTCTTGAGACAACTTTAGAACTACTCTTTGGAATTCAATTTCTATCTTACCTTCCATTCTATTTATCTTATTTGCAATACATATTCTGAATTTGATTTCTAACATTGTTGCCATTTGTTTATGCATGGCATCTTCAGTTGTATCTCCTTTTGTTATTTCTTAGGGACGTTGATCTACTCTGGTTATTCATGTTGCCAGAGTTCTTCTGTTGGGGCTGCACCATGTTTATTTTCCACCATTTGCTTATTAGAACTGGTGGGATGAGATTGAATTGGGATTCCCAAGTAGTAGAGATAGCACCTTACCAAAGCACTAGGCTTTGTAATCGTGGCTTGTCCCCTACAACTGTAGAAAGGCCTCTTTCAGGGTTTTAGTTAGAGACTCTGAGGGCCTACTTGGTGAGACAGTGCAAGCTAGTGCTGTTTGATATCAGCCAACTTCTATCCTATCCTAAGAAACCACAGTATTAGGTTTAAATCTTGACTGTGAAGAGATACAAACAACTGCAGTGCCCAGCCTTCATCCTTCAGTTCTTTTCCACTACAGAGCTCAAAGGTCAACCTCAGAATGTCCTCACATGGATAGCCCCAGACATGGGTTCCAACGAAATTGTCTCAGGCAGTGCAAACCCTGCCCAATAGAGAGGGATTCAAGGGTCTCCAACAGCACAATTGGAGCCAGGAATCCACACTCCTGCCTGCCAGACTCAGTCCACACTGTTGTTCGCTTCTCTGCTCACAGGCCCAGCTGGAGCCAGGGGACCACGCTTCCACCTGCCAGTCTCCGTCTGCTGCCTGACAAGCCTCTGCAGGCTCTGTTAGAGTCAGGGCACCACACTCCACCTATAGGTCTCAGTCCTCACCTGGTAAGCCTCTGCTCACCAGCCCCACTGGAGATGGTGGGCCATGCCCTAGCCCTCAGGTCTTGGTTCACACCCAGTACGCCACTGCTTAAGGGTTTATTTGGAATCAGGGGATTGCACCCTTGCTTTCAGGTTGCAGTCCTCACCTATCAAGCCTCTGCTTGTAGGCCCAGCAGGGACTGGGGACCAGTTCTGTCTGCCAAACTCAGTCCACATGGAGCAACCACTCTTTCACTGTGTGTGCCTTTAGGGCTGGGGGCTCTGCACCATGTCCTGCCAGACACAGCCTGAACTGAGAGTCAACACTATCTTGGTTGTGGTTATGACTATGGTCATAGGGTATGGTTATGACTATGTCCAGGGGACTGTTCCTTCTTCTGCCAATTGTCCTTTTCTTCCCAAATCCTGTTTCTTCATCGTTAGTCTCAGATTCCGTCCTGATGATTGATGGTCCACACTATACCCAGTTCTGTCAGGACAAGACCAAACACACTGTGCTCTGCAGGGGACAGGACTTTAGACTGCTATGTTAGGGGGAAAGGGTACTGAGAGTTTGGACTTTAGGGGAAAATATCTGCTCAATTTTATGCCTGGTGAGGTGGTGTCTAGGTTCATTAGTGGGACCTTCCCAGAGAAAGAGACCTGGAGTGTTGCAGCTGTCTCCAGCAAGGTAAAGTGAGAAGTCTTTTGTTCCCTGCTTGTTCACAGATAGCCTGCAGCAGGCCCCCTATTTGGGGGAGGGGTCTCCCATCCTCTAGTCGATAGGCTTTTTACCTATAATTTGGTTTCTTGAATGCTCTTCCTTGGAGTTACAGCTTGCTGAACTTCTTTCTTGGCTCAGCTCCACATCTTTAGCTTCATAGCTAAAGTCCAATTCCATATGGTTTTTCTTCCTCTGCTCTGGAGCCTCTGCTAAGGGCTGTTACTAGTTGGCCATCTTCCCCCAACTCATTCTTGTTTGAAGCCACTGAGTAGAATCTTTCTTAATTCATTCCACAAAGGGACACTCTCTCTCTATTTTAAACTTTTTTCTCTTGGAGTATGGGATCTTCTGAGGAAAGGCCTTGCACTTGTGCTCTTGGCCCACCTCTTCCAGAACAGCATTTCATTAATTACACTCCCATTTTTTATTTCTTCAACCATAAATAATCCTCTGTTTCAGGCCATATTAAAAAAAATTCCCCTTACTCCTATAACTGCCAAGGCTTTAGTTGCATTTTTATTTCTTGCACTTTGCATTCACTCTTTAACTCATTGAAATGCTAGCCTCAGTAATATCAGAAGATGTTTTCTAAACCAGTTTGTTCCCCCAACCTTTCTTGGCACCAGGGATCGGTTTCATCCCTGGGTGGTGGGGTAGGAGGGATGGTTTTGGGCTGATTCAAATTCATTACATCTCCACCTCAGATCATTAGTTATTAGATTCTCATGAGGAGTGTGCAATCTGGATCCCTCACAGTAGGGTTTGTGTTCCTGTCAGAATCTGATGCTGAGGCTGATCTGATGGAAGGTGGAGCTCAGGTGGTGATGCCAGTGATGGGGAGCAGCTGTAAATACAGGTAGAGCTTGCTAGCTTCGCCACTGCTCACTTCCTGCTGTGCAGCCTGGTTTCTCACAGGTCAAGGAATGGCAGCAGTCCATAGCCTGGGGGTTAGGGACCACAGTTCTCAATGCTGAGTCTAATCCCTTTCCATTAGTTGTCATTTTCACTACATCATGAAAGCATTTGACACTACGCTCCTTCTTTCTTGGTATAAGAAAGTGGTCAGATCTCTGAGTAAGGTCTCTGAATTTAGAACCAGCTTTAAACTTGGGCTCTTCAACTAACTAGCTATGAGATCTTGAACCTGATCTTAAGCCTCAGTTTCTACATCTCCAAAGTGAAGACTTTTATGTATACCGTTTGGCTACTCATGGGGGTAAAATAAAATTACCATGTTTCTGATTCATAATAAATCTTCAGTAAGCATTAATTATCTTTGACTATTAACATATGTAGTCACTAATAACTGGTATTGTAATTTATTTTTATTTATCTCCCTCTCTTAATTTTTATGTTATGTATGTTGCATATTATTCGTTGTTCACTAATTTTAGACAGATATCTTTTCTTTCCTCGGTCTTGGCTTCTTCCCATTTTCTAAGGATATTTTGTTTCCAGGCTTAATCCTTAGACCACCTATTTTATATCTTTATATTTTTGTTTTTGTCCAATTATGCTTCTCTGCATCTTCTACCATTATGACACCATTATGACAATGACATCTTAATCTATGTCTCTGGTCTTAAATATTTTATGTCAAAGCTTTTAAAATTGCATAATATTCAAATACATGATCGTTATAAATATTCAAATAATATAAGTACTAGAGAATAAAACTTGAAACTTCTTCTTCTCTCTAACATCTAGTCTTCAATATCTACTATTTCTCTGAGGAGGTGAGAATGTGAGGTATTACACAGCTTTTTGTATGCATTTACGTTCGATAACAATAGCATTCAGGATTTGATTTTTTAAAGTAATGTAATTCTAAACTCTTAATCTACACTTTCATTTTTCTGTTATCAAACTTCATTTGGCTATTCCAGGAGAAGGTTAAAATGTAAACTATCTTTATATTCCCCCCCCCCCCAGTTGGCATCTCTTCCTGGCTTATTTGTCTGTCACCAGTGCTGTCACTACCCTAATCCTTTTGGACCTCATGCTCTCCTTCATCCCCTACCACATCAAATTGTTAGGCAAGTTGTG
>CAUYON010109864.1:0-16612 GCA_963573935.1 Arctocebus calabarensis | reverse complement strand
CAAGCTGTCACCCTGGATAGAGTACTGTGACTTCACAGCCCACAGCAACCTCCAATTCCTGGGCTCAAGCGAGTCTCCTGCCTCCGCCTCCCAAGTAGCTGGGACTACAGGCACCCACCACAACACCCAGCCATTTTTTTGGTTGCAGCCATCATTGTTGTTTGGTGGGCCCGGGCTGGATTCGAACCCGCCAGCTCAGGTGTACGTGGCTGGCGCCTTAGCCTGTTGAACCACAGGCGCTGAGCCCAAACTTTCATTCTTCGTGAATGATATGATTCGGAGAACACCAGGGATTCTACTACAAAACTTTCAGAAGTGATCAAGGAATACAGCAATGTCTCAGGCTACAAAATCAACACCCATAAATCTGTAGCCTTAATAGCCAAGCTTTAGAAACAGTCAAGGACTCTATTCCTTTCACAGTAGTGCCAAAGAAGATGAAATATTTGGGAGTTTACCTAACAAAGAATGTGAAAGATCTCTATAAAGAGAACTATGAAACTTTAAGAAAGGAAATAGCTGAAAATGTTAACAAATGGAAAAACATACCATGCTCATGGCTGAAAAGAATCAACATTGTTAAAATGTCTATACTACCCAAAGCAACATATAATTTTAATGCAATTCCTATTAAAACTCCATTGTCATATTTTAAAGATCTTGAAAAAATAATACTTTGTTTTATATGGAATCAGAACAAACCTCGAATAGCCAAGACATTACTCAGAAATAAAAACAAAGCAGGAGGAATCATGCTATCAGACCTGAGACTCTACTATAAATCAATAGTGATCAAAACAACATGGTATTGGCACAAAAACAGAGAGGTAGATGATGAATCCAGCTACTTACCATTACTTGATCTTTGACAAGCCAATTAAAAACATTCAGTGGGGAAAAGACTCCCTATTTAACAAATGGTGCTGGGTGAACTGGCTAGCAACCGGTAAAAGGCTGAAACTGGACCCACATCTCTCACCAGTAACTAAGATAGACTCTCATTGGATTAAAGATTAAACTTAAGACAAGAAACTATAAAAATTCTAGAAGAAAGTGCAGGGAAAACTCTTGAAGGAATCGTCTTGGGTGAATATTTTATAAGGAGGACTCCCCAGGCAATTGAAGCAGTATCAAAAATACACCACTGGGACCTGATCAAACTAAAAAGCTTCTGTACAGGCAAGCTTAGCAAGCAAACAGCCCTCAGAATGGAAGAAAATATTTGCAGGATATGCCTCCAACAAAGGTTTAATAACCAGAATCCACAGAGAACTCAAACGTATTAGCAAGAAAAAAACAAGTGATCCCATCTCAGCATGGGCAAAGGACTTGAAGAGACACTTCTCTAAAGAAGATAGGCACATGGCCTACAAACACATGAAAAAATGCTCAACATCCCTAATCATCAGAGAAATGCAAATCAAAACTACTTTGAGTTATCACCTAACTCCAGTAAGATTCGCCCACATAACAAAATCCCAAAACCAGAGATGTTGGCATGGATGTGGAGAAAAGGGAACACTTCTACACTACTGGTGGGAATGCACACTAATACATTCCTTTAGGAAGGATGTTTGGAGAATACTTAGAGATCTAAAAATTGACCTGCCATTCGATTCTATAATTTCTTTTCTAGGTATATACCCAGAAGACCAAAAATCACATTATAAGAAAGATGTCTGTACCAGAATATTTATTGCAGCCCAATTAGTAATTGCTAAGTCATGGAAGAAACCCAAGTGCCCATCGAGCCATGACTGGATTAATAAATTGTGGTACATGTATACCATGGAATATTGCACAGCCTTAAAGGAAGATGGAGACTTTACCTCTTTCATGGTTACATGGATGGAGCTGGAACATATTCTTCTTAGCAAAGTATCTCAAGAATGGAAGAGAACGTATCCAATGTACTCAGCCCAACAAAGCTAATTTATAGCTTTCATATGAAGGATATAACCCAATTATAGCACAAGAATATGGGAAAAGGGGTAAGGGAGGGGACAGGAGGGATGAGGTGCAGGTGGAGGGAGGGTAATTGGTGGGGCCACACCTGTAGTGCATCTTAGAAGGGTACAGGCGAACCTTACTAAATGCAGAATACAAATGTCTTCATATAATAACTGAGAAAATGCCATGAAGGCTATGTTAATCAGTTTGATGACAATAGTTCAGATTGTATATGAAACCAGCACATTGTACCCCTTGATTGCACTATTGTACACAGCTATGATTTAATAATAAAGACAATAAAAAAAATCTTACACACTAAAAACAGAAAAAAACATTATTTAGCTAATAAAGATACCTAGGGAAAAAAAAAGATTATAAAAGCATTCACCTACATTTTCTGGTATATTTATATATGTTATGCACATGTATTTATATGTTATTATATTAAATTTAGATATTTAATACATATGCAATTTATTTTTTAAATGATCGAGTTTTCCCCATAATTTGTCCACCTGTTGCTTTGAAGTGCCACCTTTGCCATATGTGATTTCCCAGGTGTATCTGAGTTTATTTTTGGCCTCTCTATTCTGTTCCATTGATATATTTATCTCTTCTAGCACCTGTGCCAGATTTTTAAATGTTGTAATAGTATTCTACATTTTTAAATACAGTAGAGCAGCTCCTGTTTTATTATTATTTAAAAATAATATATACTGGAGTATTTACTTTCTAGCTAAAAGTTTTGAATCAATTTGACATCTTATAGTAAGTTTTCTGAATTCAGGAATATATTATGTTTCACCACTAATCTGAGATTTTTTGTTTTTAAATCTGAAATTTTTGAAAAAGTTTTAAGGGTTTATTCTTAGATATTTTATTATTAGGGTTGCTAGTGAATGAGCTCTTCTTTTACATCCTGTATAATTAGTTGGACATAATCTTCATATAGGAAAGCTATTATTATTTACAGTATCTTTAGAGGGGACTATCTTATCTAGCATATTTGTTCTAAGCAAATGATTTCTGCTTCCTGTCCTGTAGATTGTTGAAGAGGAAATAATCAGCAAGTGAGCTGCCCCAGAAGGATGCTGAGGTTTTGACAACCTCGTGTGTCTCGGAAAGTTTTCTCAGAGTAGGCTATGAAGTAATGTGACCTATAAATGTGCCACAAAAGGGAAATGAGGTGGGTTCCCAATATTCTTATCTGATCTGAGTAACTCTTAGGACTAGCAAGAGTAGATAACATACATTTGAAAGCAAATTAACCACTAATTGAAAATAAATTAGGATGTTGGCATTGCGTTCTCAAAGGGACAGCAGCACTCATTTTAAAACTCTGAAGAAAACTGAAAACGTGTATTCTGCAAGCAATGATCGTACAAAAGAGCACTGGTTTAATATGTTTTCATGATGATTCAGCATTTTATTGAGGTGGGATTTTTTAAAAGTTAATTGATCACGAAATTGAATCAATTAAATATATATTTTGTACATAGCAATTGGGATTACATTGAAAGGTAAAAAATATCAAAGCTCTTTTATGAGAGCATTCTAACAATTTATTTTACCAGTAGTAACCACTAAAATTTCATAGAGCTTTATAGTTTACATTGCTCTTTCACGTATTTGAAGTCATTTAATCCTCATACTAATCCTGTGAGTTGAATGAAACTCTAATGAGGCAACTGAGGTCTAATGAGGTTAAATGAATTGTCTAAATGTGTGTAATTCAAAAGTGGTAAAAGAGAGGTTTAAATGCAGATCCCCTGATGCTTTTACTAATGTGTATGGTAATCCATTCTGCTACCTCCAATAAGATCCAACTTATCTTAAAAAAAGATAGGCAATATTATGCCTTACTTTTGATCAACTCAATCATAAGGCTGTGCACCTATATTTGATGCTACATATTGTGAGACCAAAACACTTTACCAGGCAAAGTCTGATAATTATCTTTCTGCCATGGCCAGTGAAAGATTTCGTTAAATTCCTATAGCATATCTGGTTTATTTTTCCTATCCATTGACTTTATGTTCAGCAATCTTGTACTATTCTATAATCAATTGCAATATAATTTTATAAGAAAATGTTTACAACTTTTACAACCTAAGTTCAATGAGCTCTTTACAATGAATGCCATTGTCATGACTGTTTGATGGTGATAATGATTTTACTTTTGGAGGGGGGCATGTTTTAGAATCCACAATATTTTAAAGAACACTTCTGAACTTTCTTTCCGTAACTTTTTTTTTAATTGCAAGGCTATAGAATTCCTTTAATTTTATTTTTCTTGTCTCAAATACCCTCTTTCCTGGTGAGAGGGTCTGGGATGAGAAAAGATGGAGATTAATGAATTAAGCTTATCTCAAATGGTCTGTCCTTTTCTTTTTTTTCTTTTTTTTTTTTCCTTTCTTTTTCAAGGAGCACCAATGGATATATTGATAGCTGGGGAACATACTTAGAATAAATTAGGCCAAAAGAAAGATATATTGTCTTCAAAATTCTTACAATTCACATCTTCTGAGTAGAATAGCATAATTTTGTCATACATGCATTTATGTATTTCATCAATTGTATTCTGAACCTTTCAAAAATTTTTTGAGATCATGTTATAATCCTTACTTCTAACACTCATTTTCTTTTTTCTTATCCTACCCTACCCTTGTCAAATCATTTTTCCCCAAATTATTCATTAGATCCAGTTTGTTCTAAGCCATCTGTATATAATGAAGTTTTGAGTCCAAATTTGAAAATTGTGTTTCACATATTTCTAGTTAAAGATTTTTTGATGATAAAAAATATCTCATTAAAGATTAATGTTAGGATTCTCGTTTGTGCTGGCTTCTGTCTAGCTCCAATAATTTGAACTTTGAATAAAAGAATATATGACTTATGAAAATTCACAAAGTGAAACAAAAAATCCTTCTTGTGAAACTTTCTGAAGTTTCCACTGAGATAAAAAAAAAGTCAGTGTCCTATACTATGGTTATCACCTTTATAAGTCTACATTCAGGGTTTAACATTGCAAACTGCCAACACCAATTAGAGCTGAGTGAAAAACCTGTCTAGACAAGAGACTTGAGTAAGGAAAAGGAATAACTATCACATTAAAATGCCATCTTTTAATGAGAGACTCCTATGCAGAGAGCCTCCTAAGCACACCCATCTTTGTTTCATGCTTACATCTGAATTCCTTATAAAGTAGAGACACATTGCCAGGGCATTGCCTCTCAGAGAAAACGTTAGCTTAATATAATAAACTACCTGCTTACAAAGACATAAAAAATTTACATGTCTTTTCATGTAACATTCCAGCATCTGTATATATTGCTTATTAAGTATTTCTCTAAATGTCTTCTGTTTGTTTGAAGATTGAAGTATTATCATAAAAAGAATAGTATATTCCCTTATTACCAATAAATAATTGTCTAAAGACTTGGTTTCTTAGCATCTGTTTTTTGCCTGGTTATTAACGTTAACAATAATGTTTTAAATGCCTTGAGTGTGAGTGAGGCTAGAAATGTTATCATAAATGGTTTTACTTAAATAATAAGTTTGATAGGGGCACCTACCTCCTGTATTTCTCCACAAACAAAATATAGCAAATGACCTTTTATCATTAGCATCAAATATCAGGATTTTTCTTTATTTTATTATTATTTTTTGTTTTAAATCATAGCTGCACACATTAGTGCAATTAAGGGGTACAATGTGCTGGTTTCATGTACAATCTGAAATGTTTTCCTCAAACTGTTTAACATAGCCTTCATGGCATTTTCTTAGTTAGTGTATGAAGACATTTGTATTCTGCATTTAGTAAGTTTTGCCTGTACCCTTCTAAGATGCACCGAAGGTGTGGCCCACCAATTACCCTCCCTCCACCCCAACCTCCCCCCTCACCTCACCTCCCTTGCCCCAATCCCCATATTCTTGTGCTATAGTTGGTTATAGCCTTCATATGAAACCTATAAATTAGCTTCATTGTATCCATGAGTACATTGGATACTTTCTCTTCCATTCTTGAGATTACTTTGCTAAGAAGAATATGTTCCAGCTCCATCAATGTAAACAAAGAGGTAAAGTCTCCATCTTTCTTTAAGGCTGCATAGTTTCCATGGTATATATGTACCACGATTAATATTAATCCATTCGTGGGTTGATGGGCACTTGGGCTTCTTCCATGACTTATGAATTGGGCTGCAATAAACATTCTAGTACAGATGTCTTTGTTATAATGTGATTTGTGGTTTTCTGGGTATATACCTAGAAAAGGAATTATAGGATCGAATGGCAGGTCTATTTTTAGATCTCTAAGTACTCTCCAAACATCCTTCCAAAAGGAATGTATCCAGGCCAACATCTCTGGTTTGAGGATTTTGTCATGTGGGCTAATCTTACTGGAGTTAGGTGATATCTCAAAGTAGTTTTGATTTGCATTTCTCTGATGATTAGGGATGTTGAGCATTTTTTCATGTGTCTGTAGGCTACGCACCTGTCTTCTTTAGAGAAACGTCTCTTCAAGTCCTTTGCCCATCCTGAGATGGGATCACTTGTTCTTTTCTTGCTAATACGTTGGAGTTCTGTGTGGATTCTGGAGGTATAACCTGCAAATATTTTCTCCCATTCTGAGGGCTGTGTTCTTGCTATACTTGCTATACTTACTATGTTCTTGGCTTTTTAGTTTGATTAGGTCCCAGTAGTGTTTTTTTGATACTGCTGCAATTGCCTGGAGAGTCCTCTTCATAAAATATTCACTCAAGCCAATTCCTTCAAGAGTTTCCCCTGCACTCTCTTCTAATATTTTGATAGTTTCATGTCTTAAGTTTAAGTCTTTAATCCAGTGAGAGTCTATGTTAGTTACTGGTGAGAGATGTGGGTCCAGCTTCAGCCTTTTACCGGTCACTAGCCAGTTCACCCAGCACCATTTGTTAAATAGGGAGTCTTTTCCCCACTGAATGTTTTTAATTGGCTTGTCAAAGATCAAGTAGTGGTAAGTAGCTGGATTCATCATCTACCTCTCTGTTTTTGTGCCAATACCATGCTGTTTTGATCACTATCAATTTATAGTAGAGTCTCAGGTCTGAGAGCATGATTCCTCCTGCTTTGTTTTTATTTCAGAGTAATGTCTTGGCTATTTGAGGTTTGTTCTGATTCCATATAAAATGAAGTATTATTTTTTCAAGATCTTTAAAATATGACAATGGAGCTTTAATAGGAATTGCATTAAAATTATATATTGCTTTGAGTAGTATAGACATTTTAACAATGTTGATTCTTCCCAGCCGTGAGCATGGTATGTTTTTCCATTTGTTAACATTTTCAGCTATTTCTTTTCTTGAAGTTTCATAGTTCTCTTTATAGAGATCTTTTATATCCTTTGTTAGGTAAACTCCCAAATATTTCATCTTCTTTGGCACTACTGTGAAAGAAATAGAGTCCTTGACAGTTTCTTCGGCTTGGCTATTGTTGGTGTATATAAAGGCTACAGATTTATGGGTGTTGATTTTGTAGCCTGAGACATCGCTGTACTCCTTGATCACTTCTGAAAGTTTTGTAGTAGAATTCCTGGTGTTTTCCAAATTGTATCATTTGCGAAGAATGAAAGTTTAATCTATTCTGACCCTATGTGGATACCCTTGATCGCCTTTTCTTCCCTGATTGCAGTGGCTAAAGCTTCCATTACGATGTTGAAGAGCAATGGAGACAATGGGCAACCTTGCCTGGTTCCTGATCTAAGTGGAAATGGTTGCAATTTAACTCCATTTTATACGATATTGGCTGTGGGTTTGCTATAGATGGCCTCTATTAGTTTAAGAAATATCCTTTCTATACCAATTGTTTTGGATTATGAAGGGATGCTGGATATTGTCAAAAACTTTCTCTGCATCAATTGAGAGAATCATATGGTCTTTATTTTTTAATTTGTTTATGTGCTGGATTACATTTTTAGATGTATGTATATTGAAACAGCCTTGAGACACTGGGATAAAGCCCACTTGGTCGTGATGTATAATTTGTTTGATGTGTTGTTGGATTCTGTTTGTTAGTATCTTGTTAAGTATTTTTGCATCAATATTCATTATTGATATTGGTCTATAATTTTCTTTTCTTGTTGGGTGTCTCCTTGATTTAGGGATTGAGGTGATGTTTGCTTCATAGAATGTGTTGGATAGTATTCCTCCTTTTTCTATATTTTGGAAGAGGTTTAGTAATAGAGGTACTAGTTCCTCTTTAAAGGTTTTGTAGAATTCTGATGTGAAGCCATCTGGTCCTGAGCTTTTCTTTTTATGGAGATTTTTTATAGTTGATGCTATTTCAGAACTTGATATAGGCCTGTTCAACATTTCCACTATGTTTTGGCTAAGTCTTGGTAAGTGGCATGCTTCCAAGTATTGGTCCATTTCCTTCAGATTTTCAAATTTCTGAGAGTAACATTTCTTGTAGTATTAGTTAAGGATTTTTTGAATTTCGGGGTGGGAGGTCTGTTGTTATTTCGTCTTTACCATTTCTGATTGATGAAATTAGAGATTTTACTATTTTTTTCCTGGCTAGGTTACCCAAAAGTTTAAGGTTTATTTTATTGACCTTTTCTAAAAACCAACTTTTTGATTTATTGATTTGTTCTATAATTCTTTTGTTTTCAATTTCATTTAATTCTGCACTAAATTTGGTTATTTCTTTTCTTCTGCTCAATTTGGGCTTGGAATGTTCTTCCTTCTGCAGTTGCTTAAGATGTCCCATTAAGTTGTTAACTTCCTCTCTTTCTGTTTTCTTGAGGAAGGCTTGCAGTGCTATAAATTTCCCTCTTAGGACTACCTTTGAAGTATTCCAGAGGTTCTGATAATTGGTGTCTTCATTTGTCATTTTGTTCCAAAAATTTGGTAATTTCCTTCTTAATCTTGTCTATGACCCATCTATCCTTCAGCATAAGGTTATTTAGCTTCCATGTTTTTGTATGAGTATGCAGATTCCTGTTATTATTGAGTTCAACTTTTATTCCATGATGGTCAGAGAAGATGCAAAGAATAATTTCTATTCTTTTAAATTTGCTGACGTTAGTTTTTTGACCTAAGATTTGATCAATTTTTGAGTATGTTCCATGGGCTGATGAGAAAAATGTGTATTCAATTTTGTTAGGATGAAATGTTCTGTAGATGTCTGTTAGATCCAGTTGTTGAATGGTTAAGTTTAAATCTAAAATTTCTTTACTTAGCTTCTTTTTGGAGGATCTATCCAACACTGCTAAAGGAGTATTAAAATCTCCAACTACTCTGCACCGAGAGGAAATCAAATTGCTCATATCTATTAGAGTTTTTCTTATAAATTGAGGCACATTCTGGTTGGGAGCATAAATATTAATAATTGAAATCTCATCTTATTGAGTAATACCTTTAACAAATATGAAATGTCCGTCTTTATACTTCCTTATTTTGGTTTAAAGCCTATTGTATCTGTGAATAAGATTGCAACACCTGCTTTTTTCTATTTTCCATTTGCCTGTAATATAGATGACCATCCCTTCACCTTGAGTCTAAATTTATCTTTTAAGGTAAGATGAGATTCTTGTATGCAGGAGATACCTGGCCTGAGTTTTTGTAGTCAGTCAACCAATCTATGCCTCTTTAGAGGGCAATTTAAACCATTCACATTAATTGAAAACAATGATAGATCTTTAGAAAGTCCAGTGGACATTTTTAATCCTTTCATTGCTGTGGAAGTTGGAATTTGGTAAAAAGTTTCTGGATGAGTTTACTTTTGTGGTAGAGGATGATGCTGGTCATTAGGGAGAATAGATCTGAGAATATCCTGGAGAGCTGGTTTAGTTGTAGCAAATTTCTTCAATATGTGGATGTCATTAAAGTATTTAATTTCTCCATCATAAATGAAACTCAGTTTAGCTGGATACAAGATCCTGGGTTGAAAGTTATTTTGTTTTAGGAGATTAAAAGTCATTGACCATTCTCTTCTACCTTGAAAGGTTTGATCAGAGAGATCTGTAGTTATTCTAATATTCTTCCCCTTGTAGGTAATGAATTTCTTATGTCTGGCTGCTTTCAGAATTTTCTCCTTTATATTAACTTTAGTGAACTTAATTATGATGTGTCTGGGGGATGTCTTATTCAGATTGGGTCATGCTAGGGTTCTGAAACTGTCTGCCATCTGAATTTCAGAATCTCTTGGCATGTCTGGAAAGTTCTCTTTCATAATCTCATAACGAAGAGGCTCTGTGCCTTGTGGTGCTACTTCATCATTTTCAGGTATCCCTATAAGGCGAAAATTGGTTTTCTTTGAGTTATCCCAGAGGTGTCTGAGAGAATGACCCATTTTTGCCTTCCATTTCTCTTCCTCTTTGGAAGTTTGGGAGCATTCAAAAGCTTTGTCTTCCATGTCAGAAATCCTTTCTTCTGCTTGCTCCATTCTGTTACTGAGGGATTCTTCTGTTTTTCTCAGATCTTTGAGGGCTGCAACTTCTTGTCTCAATGTGTCAAAATCTTTGGTCATTTTGTCTTTGAATTCGTTCAATTCTTGAGACATCTTTTGGGTCATCGTTTGGATTACTGCCTGAAATTCTAATTCCATCTTTTCCTCCATCTGCTGATCTTATTTGCTATCCAGACTCTGAATTCGATTTCTGACATCTCAGCCATTTGCTAATGCAAGGGATCTTGTGCTGTATCTACCTTGTCATTCCTTGGGGGAATTGATCTACTCTGATTATTCATATTGCCAGAGTTTTTCTTTTGATTCCACCTCACCATTATTTTTCACTTTGCCTATGACCATCCTCAGAATTGGAGAGGTGTCTCTCTCAGATTAGACCCAGCAGGATCACTATGTTTTTGCTGGATCTTTGTAGGGAGTGACCCTGTGTAGCTCCTCTGGGACTGCACCAGCCAGGGAGTTCTGGCTTTGGGAGCAGCTCCAGAGTGGGGCATGCCTGGATCAAGCAGCAGGGTGTGGGATGGTGCATGCAGTTCTGGGAGTGCCCAGCACCCGGTGGCCTTTGCAAAGGGAGCCCGCACCTCCAGCAGTCTCTGGCTGGGAAGAGGGCTCCAGCGTGAGGGCACAGGTTGAGCGGCCTCCTGAGTCCCTGGCCAGATGGGTGAGGCTGATGCAGAGACAGATAGCATAGGGGAGGATACTGGTTGTATGGCTCCCGGAGTTGCTGGCCCAGGCAGGCAGGTTCCTGGTGGAGTCCCTGGCCAATGTGGGTGGCATCTGGAGGCCCAATGGGTGGCAGTACGGAGCCACGCAGATGTCCCAGCGGAGTCCCTGGCCATGGCAGGTGGCAGGCCGAGGCACAGCTAAGCACAGATTGGAGCCACACAGGAGTTCCTGTAGAGTTCTTGACCATGGCTGGAGGCAGGCCTAGTCCCAACTGGCACCAATCAGACAACATGAGGGTCCCTACAGAGTTCCTGGTCACTGTGGGCATGGACCAAGGCCTGGTGGGGCACAGATCAGAGCCAGGGGTTGTCCTGGCCAAGGCAGGTGATGGGCTGAGGCCCAGCAGGGCACAGATCAGAGCCGCATGGGAGTCCTGCTGGGCAGGGCACAGATTGGAGCCACACAGGAGTCTCAGCAGAGTTCCTGGCCACTGCTGATGGTGGGCCAAGGCCAATCAGGGCCACACAGGGGTCCTAGCAGAGTCCCTGGTCACAGCAGGTGGTGGGCTCGGCGGGGGCGTAGTCCCTGCCTGGGGGCTGTCGGCAGCTCAGTGGGATCCCGGAGTATCTTACCTTGAGGGCTGCCTGGTCTGGCAGACAGGGAGAATGGGCACTGCTCAAGTCTTCCTCCCTCGGTTTCAGCAGAGGTCAGGCTTCTGGTATGTCAGGTAAGGGGGGAAGGGTGTCCTGGAAGTTCAGAATGGCGGAAAACTTTAGTTCAGTTTTTCTGCCTGAGGCTTGGTTTCTTGGAGTCATAACTTGCCTCAGCAGAGGTGACCTGCAGTTATCACTTTTCTCTCTCGGCTAGGCTCCCAGTCTTCAGCTCAATTTGGGCAGTTTCTGGAGGTTGTCTTTCTTTTTGGACAGGAGCCTCTGTTGGAAGCTGCTTCCAGTCAGCCATCTTGCTCCTTCCATCTCTTTATTTTTTTAAATAATAATTCTTGAAATATTAATATATTGGCATTTACTATGTACCAGGTGCTCTACTAAAAATCTAATAGGACAAGTATCTTATTCACATGAGTTTAATAGCCAAGAAATCTAAAGTTGTAGAAGGAAACAGAACTAGCAAATGGCAGAGCAGGAAGGTTCAAACAAACATATAACTATAGAGAAGCAGAGAGAATATTTGGCTTCCCCTGAACATATTCTTCAAAAGCTGTGGCTTTTTTAACAAGAAAAGTAGAATGTTATGTTGATATGATAATTTTATAACTATGATAGTGGCAGCAGTGTGAGAATAATAATGTTAAAGCTGGTATCAACCTGGCAATTCAGTCACTACACTATAATGACACTGAGTGCCCCTTTCTGAGGATTTCTTTTTTCTGTTTCAGCTACCTATTACCTGGCTATTTATTTATTACTTGGGTTATTATTTATTACCTGATACCTGTTTCCCAGTTTAAAAATATATCAGAAGTCAGATACCACCTTTTCCTTAAAAAAAAAATATTCTTACATTTGGAAAGAAAAATATGCATCCTTCTTCAAATCCTAGGATACTTGAAAAAGCTGTACATCTTTATTTAATTAATTTATTTTTTGAAACAGAGTCACACTTTGTTGCCCTTGTGAGTGTGGTAGTGTCATAGCTCACAGCAACTTCAAACTCTTAAGCTCAAGTGATCCTCTTGCCTCAGCCTCCAGAGTAGCTGGGACTTCCAGATGCCTGCCATAACACCTGGCTATTTTCTAGAGACAGGGTCTCACTCTTGCTCAGTCTGGTCTTGAACTTGTGAACTCAGGCAATCCACCCACCTCAGCTCTCAGAGTGCTGGGATTACAGGCCTGAGCCACCTTACCTGGCCTTTGTATATCTTTTTTTTCCTACAAAAACAATCATGTCTTCTATATGAAGATAATGTCAGTAGATCATGAATGGAATTACTTTTCCTGCCAGTGGTTGTGACTGGACAAAAGGTAGCATTACTAACACTTTTTCTTTCCATAGTGTTATTGGCTACAGCTTAGGTCTGGCTTCAAGGGCTTTCTGGAGAGGTCAGATAATTCTGCACTTGATTCAGCTACAAGCATGCCTCCTGATTTCTACTCAGCATTTCAGGATGATTGGGGTTTTCCCCAGTGTGACCCAGTTAGCCTATCCTAGGGATCTATAGTCACAGCTATTTAGGTCTGAACTTGTTTTCTGTAAGAACATCAATCATTCTAGGTTCACATGATGGACAATGCCAAGATGGGTGTTAGCATCAGTGGGGTAGACAGATGTAGCCACCACAGTGTTCCTTCTTTTTCTTGTTCACATTATAGTATTTAAGTCAAACAACTATATGGGCACTCATTGTGGTAGCTTGAATAATGGCTAGGCCCTCATTCCTGGGATTTGTGTATGTTACCTTATATGACAAAGAGACTTTGCAGATGTGATTAAGGATTTTTAGATAATTTACCTGGGTGCATGCTAAATGTAGTTACAAGTTTTCTCATGGGAGGCAAAGGTGATGAGATGAAGGCAGAGACACACTATGCTACTGTCTTTGAAGATGAAGGAAGAAACCACAAATCAAAGAATGCACAGAACTGAGAAAGGGAAAGGAAAGAGCCCGTGTAGGGAAGGGAACCTGTTGCACTTTGACTTTAAACCAGTGAAACTAATTTCAGATTTCTGACATTCAGAAGTAATGCATATAGTTTTCAGGACCATGTCTGTGTTAATTTTTGTTAGAGCAGCCATGTAGGACATTACTGCACTCATGTTTCAAACTTTAAATATTATAGAATGGCCCACAATATCTGAAACTTTACCATCTTTTTTAATCAAAAACTTTTTAGAAAATAATAACTCCTTCAGAGCATCAGGCTTGATTTTACTAATAAAGGGCTGAGTGATTATCACTGGACGCCCAGTAATGACCTTAAAAAATATGCAACTCTTCTTTTCAGGAAATGGTAATGTGAGTTAAAGTCAGTTACAAACTTTGCCTTTTAATATTCTTTCCTTAGTTTGCATAATATAGCTGAGTGTCCTGTGTTCACGAGAAATCATGAGAGGAGGCCTTGAGTGTCCTTAAGTATATCCCCTGCCACATTCCCCCTGCTTTTTAGTTCTGAATGTCAGACTGCATACCATAAATTTATTTATTTATGTACATTTCATAGTGTTTGCTTCTGTACCCCAGGTCTGCATTAGCTGCTTATTTCTAGTATCTGGGTCAAATTGTGGGTCTGGAAAAATGCCAGATAGCCTTTTACAAAGGTGAAGCAAAGGAAAGATTATCAAAGACTACCAAGTAAATGTGCATACTAATTACAGCAGTCACTTTAGTATTTACATTGTAAACCAGTTAGAATATTATCTCTCTCTCTTCCTCTGCCCACACTCCTCCTTACCTTCCTGTGGCTTATAGGAATTTATATTCAGATCATCTATTCCAATTAGACATCACAAAAAACTTTTGGATTCAGCTACTTTCCTTTTCAAATTTCATTCTCAAGAGAACATAGAGTTAATGACAGCAGATCAGCAAGTGCATATTTTAGAGAAGTTCTTAGGCTCATGACCCAGTTCTGTTGCTACTCAGATTTCTGAATCCTACTTGGAGCTAAGCCAAAACTCCCTCAAAGCCACCTTAGTTTATCTCAGTAAGGCTAGTTAGTACCTTACTGATAAATACACTCTGAAAAAGGAAACACAAAGGTGCCGTCTAGCCTTATTTAAAAAGACTTAATGCCTCTTTGTTCTTTGTGCCACATGTTCCTGGTTTAAAAACACAGAATATCAGTTTTCCAATTTTCACTAGGAGTTGTTTATTGTAATTTAGAAATTAGTGATTGAAAATCTTGTAAAGCTTTTCCCTCAATTATGTGAAGATTTTATGTTATCTTAAAATTCCTAATAGAGACATTTGAGCCAAATGGACTTTTGACAATCTTTGAACCTACTATCAGTTGAAGCTTTCTAATTTCTGTATACTTGGTTGCTGTTTTTATTGTGCAGATTGAAAAGCAGTTGCTGACTTTAGAGCTGAAGTTGTGTGCTCTTCGTAAGTGGTGAGTCCTTTTCATAATTCTTTGGATGCACACTTCCAAGTCTCAGTGGAAATCTAGAAGTACTAGAAGTAAAAGGAAGACAGCAGGCCTGGCTAGCAGGCAGAGTATTTGAGCAAGCTCAGCCAGGCTACAAGAGGCGTGGACTAGAAAGTGTTCATTCTTTTGTACTAGAAAGTACAAAAAAGGGAGAGAGTTAGAGGTATAAGTTTAAAGGAGGTGAAGGGCTCAAGGGTGGGGGTTAATTTGTAACAGAATAGGAGATCGGTTACAGAATTAGAAGAAAAAGGGACAAGGTAGGGCTAAGCATGACTTGTTAGATTTGAGATGGAAGTTGGCAGTTGTCAGGTGGCATCTACTGTTTTGGTGAAGAAAATGCAAATGAGACTAGAGTTTGAGGAGGGGGAAATGTTCAGCCCAGTATTTGTGAATATAAGTCCCTTGCCAATAGGTTGGATCCCCTCTTGGCCAAGAGGACCCCAGGAAAAACTCTTTAAGGTCTCTACAGCGAAGGGAAGGGAGATCAGATATGTCTTGTTTCTTTCTCTCTCTCTCTCTCTCTCTCTCTCTCTCTCTCTCTGAGAAGACTGGTTACAAATAGGGTCTACGGTCATGCAAGGCAAAGGTTAAATCAGGTCTGCAGCTCATCAGTCTGCTTCACCTATCACTTTCAGTTAGGATATTGTGGCTTGCTCTCTGATTAGAAGACTTCCTTATCTTAACATAACACATTCCCGTCTACTGATCCCAAGCTTATAGACAAAGCTTTATTTCTTTAACCATTTACAAAGAATCTTTGGAGGGAGGAGCCAAGATGGCGGTCTGTAGCCAGCTTTCTGCAGACACTCCTGTCCAGAAGGAGAGTTAAAGGACAGAAATTTAGCAACAAAGCCAACGGTTTGGAGCTGAGCCAAGAGACAAGGTCGAGGAAAGCACATCAACCCTATTGGAGCAACCTGCGACCCCAAGGATACAAATAAAAGGTACAGAGAACATCACCAAGCGGACGGGAGTCCCCTCCCCCAAGAGAACAGCTTGCATTATACGCCATACCTCCATACAAACAAGCGAGCAGTTCGGCTGTCCTCCCACTCTACCCCATGGGAGAGACCCTCTAAAAACCGGACCTCCTTCCCCTGTGCTGCAGCACCCTCCTGCAAAGCATAAAGCGGTATAAAACTGTATATATTCTCCTCCTGCAGGTTGGAACTCCTGGCACTCCCCTCCACTCTCACCCTGAGGTCTGGAGGTCTGTCCCCCACGGAGTCCAGATTCTTGAACACTTTCTCGAGGGGAGTGGACAGGGCATGGGTTGCCGCGGGTCTGTGCTGTCCTACCAGCTCGGAAGCAGTGAGAGAGTGAGCCGAAAAGCGGCTGGCCGAAAAAACAGCTGGCTGAAAGACGGCTGGCTGAAGCGGTCCAAAGCTTTGCTGAGTTTCGGCCACACCTGGCCCTCAGGGGATGACAGCTGAGACAAAGGG
>CAUYON010109863.1:0-10539 GCA_963573935.1 Arctocebus calabarensis | reverse complement strand
TGGATTCAATTTTGACCAAAGTACATTACTTAAACATTAACTTTAATTCAACTTGTCAATATGTTGTTTAGGATATTGCATCCTCATTTATAAGTGAAATATGTTTGTAATTTCCCTTTATAACAATATATTTTCTCCAATTTCAATATCAGGTGTATCCAGATCAAGCAGAATGATTTTGAAATATTTCTTCTTTTTCTATTTTCCATAAGATTTGGCATGATCTGTTTTTTAAAACTGTCTTTTACTTTTATTTATATAATATTAATTGTCTATTTTTTGAGACTTTGGAAAAAAATAAGAAGTTAACTGATGACTTCATACTGATCCTCAGAGTCAAAGCATTCCATAATAGACATACTCTTATTTGACAATGTGAACGTTACTTTCTTGGCATTATTATAATTAATATTGCTTAATGTTTTGATGCAGTAATCGTCTGTTTTCTTTTCTGAATGTATTTATCTTTGTTCATTCTTTACGTGGTTTTGTTTCTAGTCCTTATCTAAAACATTGTTATTGTTATTAAATTTTAAGCCTTTTAAATTCTGTGAAGACAAAAAGTGGAAACCTAACTAACACGTGTATAAGTAAAAATAAAAAATAAAATAAAATAAATATAAAAGAAGGAATTCTAAGTAATTTGTCACCTATTCTTGTAATTCTAAAAATGATATTTACTACATTAATAGGTTATATGCATTCCAATAAAACGTTAGAAGTAGATTATGGTTAATTTATTGAATTTTTCAAAATGAAATGTAAATTGATTAAATAGTTTAAAGATACATTAATGATAGTTAGTTTACAGCAGTTATGATTACTTGATATGCAACACATTTCCCTAGGATCGAATATGTAAACAAGAGTGAATGCAGGTAACTTAAGTGTTACATTATTCATTTTAACTACGAAAGCATGTTACATGTTTTTCCTTATAAATGATGAATTACAATTTGTTATGCAAAATATTTAATAAGGTCAATAAATTGGAAATTGGGTTAAATTGTTGCATGTGAAGATTAGAAGGGGTTAACTTTGCATCTAGTGTAAATATTTATATAGGCTATTAAGCTATTTTTTACAATTTTTCTATTACTTCAAAACATTTTAAAGAAAAATCGATGTTCTCAGTTGGAAATGATTATATTAGGAAATAGAACTCTCATATCATATATATTTTTCTTCAGCTCAAAAATATGGAGATTCAGAAAGAACATTGCTCTTACGCATACATCAGAAAACATGTCAAACAGCCTATTAATGACGTTTCTTCAGCCCATCAGTGATCTGAGGTCATATTTTAAACGGCTAATTAAAGACAGGCACATGCAGTCATTAACACTACCCAAACATGTGCTTACCAGAAACATGTGCTACTTAATGCCATGTAAGACAGATGGAAGATCAGCTAGACAATGCTAGCAAACTGCCCATCGTGGGTTAGCTAGTGTGGAAATGTGAGGATGCCCCAGGGGCCACAGATATAGAATGTTCTCAGGCTTTCCTTCAGATACCTCACCATCACTCTCAGGAACAATTCAGGTAAAGATTCTGGCAGGGTTTTTTGAGGAGGAGGGAAACAGCAGCTACTACAGATACTACCCAGACATATCTCACTTGTCTCATTTAAGATATAAAAATCATACTTTGCGGAGTGAAGAGTAATACAAGTTGCAGCTTGAGGCCAAAGGTAGAGAAGTAGTACAGATGAGAAAGGCATGGATAGAAAAAGTACAAACAAAAAACAAAAAGAATCCAAAAAATAAAATGACAATCTCTATTTATATTTAATCATTAAAGATACATAATATTTGTACATATTTGTGCTATCCAGAAGATGTTCAGATACAGGTATGCTGGACAAATTTCCCATTTTAAGCTTTCATTGTATTTAGACAAATTATAATTCTACCAAAATTCATATAAAATTAATAATATGGCAACAATTCTAACAATATCTTAGAAAAATGTATGCTAAAGAAACACTTAGATTATCGGGTTTTCACAAAAATAATTATTTTAATTTAATATTGTATGTACTACAATTTTCACTTAATGAATAAATAAATGAAAAGAAACAATTATCACATTATTAAAAGACCTGAGAAAATAAAACATTTCAGTTTTATATGACCGAGATAATAGTAGTATATCTTTGCAATTAATGTAGCAGATATTCATAATGTTAAAAATTTCATTCATAATACTTTATAATACAAGAGAAAGTAAATATGATTTCAAATAATAAGCAGAAGAATATCTTAATAGATTTTTAGTTCCTATGATTGATGATCTCTAAATTACATGTAAAAATGGAATCAGATCAGAAACAATTACTCAAAAAAAGGTTTGACATTTGGCAGCTACAAAATATATGTAATAAAAGTTCATTCTCTCTTTAAAGTAAATTTATTATTCTGGTCTGTATATTGTTTGCTTTATATATTTAAATGCTAAATCATTTTAGGTATCATGATACTGACATTTTAATTTCTTATATCTTTGTTTTATATAAATTAATATGAATTGGTACACTCAGGTCTGGCATGAGTTTTGTTTATAAAAAAATGAATTTTTTGTTTCAAAGACTTTACTATCAAAGAAAATTCATATTCAGTGCTCATCTCTATGTCATAAAATATATATAATGTTCCAAAATCATTAATAAAATAATATTAATTGGCATAGGATAGTGGGATAACTAAACTGTAATTTAAAAGAATATTTAAGAAGGGGCACAATAAAATTATTTCCACCATGACCTGTAAAGTGAAAGTATATATTGTATATTAAGGTAAAAAACAGTTGATGCTGTAAGGAACCAATAGATAGATAATGTGTACACATTTTATTGCTAAAGATAAAGCCCTTAAATGCATTTTTTTCTCCACAAGGAAAGCACTATCTGTAACAGTGACAGAAGGGGACCTATATATAATGTGCAAATTACATGTAACAAACAAAACTCTAAAGCAAAGATATAACCTCATCAGTAATATATGGAACAAAGCCTAATCACAGTAATTATATACCTCTGTTCTAGATTTATTTTATTACATATTTGGTATATCAGTTTTATTGGTTATGATTTACTGGAAGATGAAAGCAGAGCAATTTATCATTCTTTCTTAGACCTGCTTTAAGTGGATTTCCAGTCATGTATAATAAAGGATATACAGATTAATATTTACATGTGTCAAAATTATCTATCATTTCATTGCAGAGCAATGTGCTACCATTCAAACGCCAGTGTTTATCCCATTATATTCATGTTCCATCTAGGAAATGTCTCCAAATTCTGCACATACCATCATCTCATTTTCTTAATTAACACTGATTACAGAATTCTTGCTAATTGACTCGATTGTGTCATGCCTGTCTTGACTCATTCAACTCAAGCAGGGCTCATTAAAATTCAAGTTTCCTGTAATATCATCAGATTATACATTAATATGATCCATTTGTTTAGAGATAAACTGGATGAAATTGCAACATTTTGTACATGAAATTGAATGAATTTGGTCAATGGGCATAGAATTTTTTTAGTGTAGAGTTAGAGATATTAGAAATTTCATTTTCATTTTCTTCATAGTTCTAGTTATTACTGAGATAATAGGATAAGGAAAAATACATGTGATCCATAATGAAAATGGCTTGAAATTATACATTTAAATATTTTAACCTTTTAAAGGAAAATTAAAAATCTTTTTTAGTGAAATAGGACTTTGGATGTGCCTGAGTTTTATGCTGAAGTTACATAAGACATAGCTGATTGGAAACACTAATAAGTTTTTGTTAACTAATTAATGAAAGAAGAACTTAAAATATAAAAATTTCTATTATCCCAACTATACTTTTTAAAACATTGTTTTTGGTTTATATTTGAAATTATAGTAGGGTAAAATGCACTTTTTTTTCACATAATTCTTTGAATTTTAATGTATATATAATTTCATATAACCCAAACATAATATTAATAGAGAACATTTCCATCACCCCCCAAAATTCCACCATACTACGTCTCTGTAGTCACATCCTCATATGATTTCTGGCAATCACTCGTTCGTTCTCCTCACTATAATTTTTTTTTCTAAGAATATCACTTATAAAGAATCACAATTCTGAGAATTATTTTTATTCAGAAGAATATTTTTGAGATCCATCCAAGTTGTTTACATGTATCAATGTGTATCGAAACTGTTGCAAGCATTGATGACCACTATTCCATTGATGAATGTGTCCCAATTTGTTCGTCCATTCCCCTAACGAAGGTCTTTTCCTTTAGAAATTGTAAGTTACATTCATCAGTTCGCACAGTTTACATAAAATTAATATTTTATCACTTCCATTGAATTGTAGAAATCTTTCCACCACATTCCACCCATTATTATTTTCCTGTTATGCTACAGTTGTCTTTATTTTGCCTCTATACATGGTGAAACCTCTGTGAGGAACTGTTTTATTTTTGTTTTCAACTTCCAAAAATATTTTAAAGAACTTAAGAGAAGTAGCCTCTATTAAATTTACCTTATGTTTGCAGTTTACGTTCTCCTAATTTATTTCTGATCTTCCAAGTTTCCCTCCAGTATAATTTTTCTTCTGTTTGAAGAATTTTCTTTAAAGATTATTTTAGAGTATTTTCCAGGCTACAAATTATTTTTGTTTTCATTTATCTGAGAATATCTTTTGTCATTCTAAGGGATAATCTTACTCAATACAGCATTCTAGATTGATACTCTTTTCTTTCCCTATTCAAAAAACAAACACAACAAAACAAAATAAAAATGTGCTGCCTTTTTTTTTTCCAGCTGCCAAGAACCTTGTTGTTCAAGTCACATTGTTCCCCCTTAGGTAATAAATTGCTTTTATATGGCTGCTTTCAAATTTTTTATTTCATTTTATAGCAATTTGATTGTGATATATCTGAAAATAGGTTTCTTTGAGTTTCTCCTGTTTAGCTTCATTCAGCTTCATGAATCTATAGGTGTATGTCTTTCGCCAAGCTTGGGACTGTCAATCTATTATTTATTCCAATATTTTTGCAGCATTACCCTCTTTTTCCTGTCCTATGGAATTCCAAATTTTTGACCCTTTATCTTGTTTTCTCACAGGTCTCTGAGGCTCTGTTACTTTTCTTCAATAATTATTCTGCCCTCCGCCTTTGTTCACAATGCAATAAAGCTATTGATCTATTTTCAAATCCACTGACCCTTTCATCTATCATTTCTTTTCTGCTATTGAGTTTGTTCAGTGGTGTTTTCCATTCTAAAGTTATCATTTTCTTCTTCTTTATATATTATGTACTTACTACACTTTATTTTTAACATCATTTCAAAGTATTTTAAACTACTTGTTTGAACATTTTTCTAACAGCAGCTTTAATATATTTGTCAGATAATTCCACTATCTCTGTCATCATTTGATTGTTTTCTGCTGCCAAGTTCACATTATCATGGTTCATCATACACTAAGTAATTCTGGATTATATCTTTGACAATTTGAATTTATATTATGAGACATTGAGTCTTATTTAAATCCTGTGAAGAATGTCACATTTTATATTTTATTTTGAAATTCACTTTGTTGTGTTCAGGCTACGCAGCTTAACTTGCATTTTTTGGTCTACGGTTTCCATAACAATTCATTTTTCAAACCTATTGCAGTGCCATATCATTCCATGACATGTATTCAGCACAGTGTTTAATAAAGAACTTGGGCACCAATCTGTTAGTTCTGTTCTTAATGCCTTTGCTAATTAGGATTAGATCCGCACATGCTAAGCCACAGATGAGCCCGGTAGTCAGCAAACTATTTTATGGTTTGGTTCCTAAACTCTGCGTCTTCACAATCCATCCTGCTGTTCCCTTGGGATTTGGGTATCCTACAGGCAGAAAGCAACTATTTTTACAGTCGAGCTATGTCTGGGCCCAAAAAGCCTTGGTAATATATATATATACACAAATACAGAACTAAGCAACTAGAAGTATAGTTGAAAGAGAGAAATAGAAGACAAAACCAAACTTTGCCCCCAACTTCTAAATCTAGAACTCCAGAGGAAGTAAAAGGAGAGGTTCCTATTTCTTACATCATTGACTCCTGCAGGCGGCCGTCATTGTAGCTGTTGCTACCACCACCATCATTTCCACCACAGAATTGTCTTGAGGCTCTAGAACAGGAGAAAAGAGAAAATATATATATTTCCTCTCTCTTTATGAGTTTTAGTAATTGCCTGCCTACTTCTTTGTTTAGCTAGAATCAAACAGTTTTTCCTGGAATTTTTGCTTGTTTGCTTTTGTTTTGTTTTTGCCCTGCAGGCTCATCTGAGGTTCTGAAGTTAAGTTCGGGCCAGAAGATACTAAAAGATTCAAAAAAAGGCAAACTGAATTCTGGTTTAGAGCTACTTTAATTTCTGGTGTTCTACCTCAATATGACTGTTGCTGCTTATATTTAAGAGCCCTCAAATAGCTGTGCTACATATTCTGTCAATGTTTTATATGTTCTGTGGGAAAGAAAAGGGTGCTCGTACTTTATCTTATCCCAAACTGGAAACTCTCGTTACATATTTCTCATATATTGCTTTTCAAATAACAAATGTATCATTTCTATAAATAAAAATATGGGCACAAAAGCTTTAGGTTTTTTCAACCAGATAAATCTGACACTATAAAGTAACACTGGAAGCTTCTATATATGTGAAATTGGCAAGTATTCAATAACTTTACAAGATTTTGTTTTTCTACATTAAGTGTAGGCAGAAAATTTATCATTTAATTTCTATATGTTAATGCTATCTATATTAAAATATGTTTTATTATATTTTCCCTGACATTTGCTTAATATAAGTAGATACTAATATATGCCATTCCAATCTTGGCAATAAATATTTTAAAGATTTATATAGAGAGAAAATAGTTTATGTAAACTAAAAATTACTCTCAATGACAAATATCCAAAGGAACAACATAACATACATTTAAATACATAATGCATTTGTTGTATTTTCAGGCTGTTTTAATTCACCCAATACCACCTGAGGTAAACAGTAATTCTTTATTTCTATTACTTTTTAAAATGTTAATTTTAATTACACTGTAACAAACTAATTTTATGACTCCATATTAGCTTGAAATATTGAAAGTATCTGATAAAGAGAGTTATCAAGTGATAACATACATACAACATATCATATGTTATTTATTTACTGTGATTACAAATGTATGAATGTGGCATCTCTCAGTGCTATACACTAGACAAAGTTCCACATCTTGACCTATATGTACTTTGTCAGATGATAGTTTGATGTTTGAATAACTATCAAATAGTCAATGATAAAACTGTTTATTTTTCCATAAACATAATTTATAGTATTTTTGTACATAGTCCAATTGTCATTTCTTTTAGAGATTTAAGGTATTGTTAAAAGCCATTATGTAAGAATATAAAAATTCTAAGATAAAAGATCAAAGAAAAATTTTCCCAACAAAAAAATGCCCCAGACCAGATGGCTTCACATCAGAATTCTATCAAATCTTCAAAGAAAAGCTTATACCCATTCTACAGAAACTATTCCAAAAAATTGAAAAGGAAGGAATCTTCCCCCAATACGTTCTATGAAGCAAAAATCACCCTGATACCAGGAAAAGACCCAACTAAAAACAGAATATCAGACCAATTTCACTAGTGAATATAGATGCAAAAATTTTCAGTAAAATCCTAGCCAAGAGATTATAGCTTCTATTTTTAACAGTCATATATCACAATCAAGCAGTTTTCATCCAGATATGCAAAGCTAGTTGAACATATGCAAGTCCATAATTCATGTAATTCACCATATCACCAGAAGCAAAAACAAAGACCATATGATCCTCTCAATAGATGCAGAAAAAGCATTTTATAAAATCCATCATCCTTTTCTAATTGGACCACTGAAGAGCATAGGCATAGGTGGCACATTTCTTAAACTAATCAAAGCCACCTATGACAAACCCACAGCTAATATTATACTGAATGGTATAAAACTTAAAGCTTTCCCACACAGAACTGGAACAAGACAAGGTTGTCCTCTACCACTACTGCTATTCAACATAGTGCTGGAATATCTAGCCAATACAATCAGGCAAGAGAAGGTAATACAGGGCATCGAAGTGGGGGCAAGAGGCTGTCAAACACTCCCTCGTTTCCAATAAGATGGTCTTAAACTGAGAGAATCCCAAAGAATTAACCACAAGACTCCTGGAAGGGATCAAAAAATACAGTAATGTCTCACGATATAAAATGTATGTTCACAAATCAGTAGCCTTTATATATGCCAATCACAGCCAAGATAAGGAACTAATCATGGACTCAATTTCCTTCACAGTAGCTTCAAGGAAAATGTAATACCTAGGAATATACCTAACAAAATAGTTCAAGGATCTCTATAAAGAAAATTAACTAAAACCCTAAGAAAAGAAATGCAGAAGATATTAACAAATGGAAGAATATACCACACTCATGGATGGGAAGAATCAACATTGTTAAAATGTCTATACTTCCCAAATCAATCTACAGATTCAATGCAATCCCCATTAAAATACCAGCACCATAATCTCAAGATTTGGAAAAACATAATTCTTCATTTTATATGGAACAAGAAAAACCTCTGTATAGCCAAGGAAATTCTTAGTAATAAAAAGAAAGCCTGAGGCATCAGCCTTCCAGACTTTCAGTTGTATTACAAAGTCATAGTAATCAAAACAGCATGGTATTGGCACAAAAATAGAGACATAGACATCTGGAACTGAATAAACAACCATGAGATGAAACTAAGATCTTACAGACTTATGATATACTAAACAGGAACACACACTGGGGGAAAGAATTTCTACTCAACACATGGTGCTGAGAGAACTGGATAGTCTCATGTAAAAGACTGAAACTGGACCTACATCTTTCTCCACTCTCTAAAATTGACTGAAGATGGATTTGAGGTCTATACCTAAGGTATGAAACAATAGAAATCTTCTAAGAAAGTGTGGGGAAAACACTTGAAGATATTGGCCTGGGAAAAGATTTTATAACAATAGGCCAGTGGCAATTGCAACAACAACACAAATAAACAAACGGGACTTAAGCTGAAAAGCTTCTGTACAACTAAGGAAACAACAACCAAAGCAAATAGACAACCTACACAATGAGAAAGGATATTTGCATATTATGAATCAGACAAAAACTTGATAACTAGGATATACAGAGAGCTCAAATTAAGCAATATAAAAAGGATCAATAATCCCTTATATCAATGGGCAAGAGAGATGAATAGGAACCTTCTCCATGGAAGAAAGATGGATGGCTAACAAACATATGAATAAATGCCCATCATACCTAATTATCAGAGAATACAAATAATCAAAACTAACCTGAAATATTACCTAACCCAAGTGAGAATGGGCCACATCACAGAATCTCAAAGCCCCAGATGTGGCATGGATATGGAGAGGAAGTAACACTTTTACATTCCCGGTGGAACTGCAAACTAATACAACCTTTTTGGAAAAGAAATATGTAGAATCTGGAGGGGTAGAACAAGATAGCAGATGAGTAACAGCTTCCTTGCGGCTGGGCACGGTGAGACTGGGTAGAGAGGACTTCAGGCATCTCTGCCAGGCAGGATCTGCCCAGAAACTTCCCTTTGGGGACACAGGGAGACAGCATGAGGCTTCTGGACACCCTGAGGAAGGCTAAAGCAGTGGAGATTAGGCAAGTGGTTGTGTCTATTCCTTCGGTCTGATCCTGCCAGCGGCTGTGGGTGGGGCAGCAGTGGGACTGCAGGCTGGAAGGGCGTTGCCTGTGAGCCCTTTGGGTTTCTTTTGGACTTGGCACTCAGTTGAACTGCCTTGGGAGAACTTGGGCAGGAATGCAGGGGTTTTTGAGTGTTGTAAGGGGCCCCAGACTGGGCCACCAACCCAGACAGAGCTGCCAGTGTCTGCTGGTGGACTGTGTGGAGCCATTGTGGGAGAACTTCCCTGGCAAGCCCCACCCTCAGGGTTGCAGAACAGGCATTGGGGAGTGAGTAATCTAGTGATTGAGCAGCCTAAAGGCAGGGACTGAGACACCTTGCAGCCTTAGCCCTCGGGGCATTGGGTGAGACCGGTTTTGGCACACTGGGTAAGTGGATAGCCACTCAAGGAGTGATCCCAAGCCACAGCACTTTCCTGGAAAAGCTTCGGCTTAGCCCAAGTTAGCAATTTAAAGTGTCTTCTAAGCAGGCTGAGGAGGATTTAAGCTCTCCACCCTGCAGGGGTTGAGAAATCATTAGAAACACAGGGTCACTCCCTAAAAAGATCCAGTAACAACAGAGCGATTCTTCCAGGGTCTGATCTGGGAGAGACACCTCCCCAACTCTGAGGAAGGTTATAGGCAATAGTGAAAAATAATAATGAGGCGGAATCAACAGAAAAATTCTGGCAATATGAATAACCAGAGTAGATCAACTCCCCCAAGGAATGACAAGGTAGATGAAGTACAAGATCCCTTGCATAAGCAAATGGCTGAGAT
>CAUYON010109862.1:0-12798 GCA_963573935.1 Arctocebus calabarensis | reverse complement strand
CACAGCAACCTCCAATTCCTGGGCTCAAGCAAGTCTCCTGCCTCCGCCTCCCAAGTAGCTGGGACTACAGGCGCCCACCACAACGCCTGGCCATTTTTTGGTTGCAGCCGTCATTGTTGTTTGGCGGGCCCGGGCTGGATTTGAATCCGCCAGCTCAGGTGTACGTGGCTGGCGCCTTAGCCCGTTGAGCCACAGGCGCCAAGCCTAGCATTTCTTTTTTAATTATATAATCCAGATAGCAAGGAACGACTCTAAAAGGAAATGTGCAGGATCCATTTATAGAAAATCTACACAGTCTTCCTGAGCAGTATAGAAAAGAAAATTTATATAGAGTAAAACACAATTTCCCCTAGGTGAGAAGCTGAAATTGATGTCACTTCCTTCCAAATTGATTTATAATTTTAAAACAGTTTTGGTATTTCTACAGTTTGTTTGGAGCTTGATAAAGTGATTCATAAGTTTGTCTTTGAAGCTTTAGTAGTGGGACTGGTTTTTAAATTTTGGAGAAGGCCAGGTGTTGCAGATGTGAACACTCCAGGAGGCCAAGGTAGGCAGATCACTTGAGCTTGGGAGTTGGAGACCAGCCTGACCAAGAGCAAGACCCTGTCTCTACTGAAAAATAGAAGAATTAGTCCAGTGTTGTGGTAGGTGCCTGTAGTCCCAGCTGCATGAGAGGCTGAGGCAGGAGGATCACTTGAACCCAGGAGTCTGAGGTTGCTGTGAGCTAGGGTGACATCGGGCCCTCTAGGGTCAGAGTGTAGAAGGGATCTGCCTGATGACTTTTGCTAGAAATAAATGTCGCCCAAAACGTGGTATGTCAGATCATATTCAAATCCATAAGAAGATTTTACCTTTGAAGGGAATTGGTGAAGACTTTGTTATAATGTGCAGGACCCAATTTCTCAGTTTTCAGTTTAGAATTATTTAATTTACTTCTTGTAGAATATTACAGGGCTGAATTTTTACTGTTTATCAAATGCTTTTTGAATAGAACTAATGAGTTAATCATATATATTTTTTTTTTTTTGTAAATTAACAGTGGTGAATAAGATTGTAGGGCAAATACATAAACTACTTAAAACTTTATATGCCTCAAACATTTTATAATTCCTCTTTGCATATGCATGTCACGTGTTCCTTACTTGCCAGGTACTGTGCTAGATACTGAGCTGTATTGGGTCTATTTCCTGTCTTTGTGCACTTGATGGATAATTTGGGCAACATTGGGATTTTTTTTTTTTTTTTTTTTTGGCCAGGGCTGGGTTTTAACCCACCACCTGTGGTATATGGGGCCAGCACCCTACTCCTTTGAGCCACAGGTCAAGGGAATGAAGTTCAACTTCAAGCTGAAGTCCAGGTTCAGTGCCCATAGCCCAGTGGTTATGGTGTCAGCCACATGCACCAAAGCTGGAGGGTTCAAACCTGGCCCGGGCCTGCCAAACAACAATGACAACTACAACAAAAAAATAGCTGGTCATTGTGGTGGCCACCTGTAGTCCCAGCTACCTGGAAGGCTGAGGCAAGAGAATCGCTTAAGCCCAAGAATTGGAGGTTGCTGTGAGCTGTGATGCCACGGCACTCTACTGAGGGTGACATAATGAGACTCTGTCTCAAAAAACAAAAAAAAGCTAAAGTGCGTTGAGTATCTTCTCATGCACTGGAATAAAAAAGTTCATAGCCAAGCAAAAATCTGATCACTATTCCTTATTCTCCTCTTGTTTATATTTTAAACAGCATTTCTCAAACCTATTTGAGCAGTTTTCCTGTTAATATGTAAGATTCCTTGAAAGACTTGAATTTGTGAGTCACTGGTCTAAATACTTTTTAAGAAGGAGGAAAACTCAAAGACAGATTTGGATGAAAAACTGAATATGTGCATTTTGGAATGAAAGGAAGTAACTTTTTTTACCCAGTTGAATTTAGTGGAAAATATCTTATTTTAATCATGATTGATAGAAATCTAAATTTGTATGCATTGTTTGTTTACAGCAAGAATATATTTTTAAATGTTACCACTTTTATTCCTTTGAAGTCTTCATTACAACTAATTTTGAGAAAATTCTGTCACGTCTCTCTACATCATATGTGCACATATTTTAATACGCAGTTTTAAAGATTTCAATGAGATTTTTTTTTTGCTCTGTTCTGCATCTTTTTTTCGAGTTAATTGTTTACCTTATCATTTGCTGTCAATGTGTGTAGATTTGCCTTACTAATTTTTTTTTTTTTTTTGAGACAGAGTCTCTCTCTGGTGTCTGACTAGAGTGCTGTCACATTATAATTCACAGTAACCTAAAGTTCTTGGGCTTAAGCGATCCTCTTGCCTAAATTTTTCTGTTTTTAGTAGAAACCGGGTCTGGCTATTGCTCAGGCCAGTCTCAAACTCTTGAGCTCAAGTAATCCGCCCCCTCAGCCTCCCAGAGTGCGAGGATTATGAAGATTATGGGTGAACCATCACCTGGCCTATCTTGTTATTTTTAACCATTGTATTGCTAGAATGATGGACATACTTTCTTTAATTACTCCAAATTAGGCGGTTAGGTTGTTTGCAATTTTTTAGTATTAACCAATAACCCTGCAATAAACATGTCTTGGATATGCATTCTTTTATTTTAAAATAGTCTTTTTCCTTCAGAAAGTTGCTCAATAATTGACCTAGAAGTTGTTTTGGGCTAATGCCTCTGATTGCTTATTTTGAGTTCTTCCTTACTGTTTTCATGGTATATAATCTTAAACTGTTATAACTGGAATAGTAGCCCTTATGTGAAGAATGCTACTTAGCTTAAAGATGGGATTTCTAAATAGAGACTTAAAACCTAACCTCTATGGACCTGAGACTTCCTGATGAAGTGATAGGATACAGGCAGAGTATGTTCTAGGTCTGGACGGTCTCCATTGCAATGATGTGATTTGCAAGAAGCTGTTTGTCTGCCTAGGCTGCTGGAGGACAAGTTCACTTACTTGTTTTTAGAAGATACCCCTGCCCTCACTATTTAGGGAAAACTCTATTTTGAGATACTTGGAGATTCACATGCATTGTTAAGAAATACTCCAGAGCAGGCGGCACTGTGGCTCAAGGAGGAGGGCACGGGCTCCATATACCGGAGGTGGCGGGTTCAAACCCAGCCCCAGCCAAAAACGGCAACAACAACAAAAAAATACTACAGAGTGGATAATGTGAGAGTGTTCAGCACATCCTCTGTTCAACTATAACTTAAACTTTTATCTTAGAACTGAAAACAAAGTAACCTAAAAATTTATACCCTAATATTAATTTGAAATTAAAAAAGAAGAAGAAGAAATACTACAGAGAGATCCCATGCGCCATTTTCCCAATGGTAACATTTCATAAAACTCTAGTACTGTATGACAACCAGATATGGACATTGAAATAGCCAGGGTACATTTCATCACCAATGAAATGACTTTCTATAGCAGTACCCACTTCTCTTCCACCACTACTCATTCCCTCCTTAATCCCTGGTTATTGATACTAATCTGTTCTCTGCCTCATTTGAAGAATGTTCTGGAAGTGGAATTGTGCATTCACCTTTTGGATTGATTTTTTTCTGTCAGCATAAGTCTTTGTAGATCCATCCAGGTGGTTGTGTGTATCAGTAGTTTCTTCTGCTTACTGCTGAATAGGATCATACTGTACGAATGATATGTGTCTTGATTTATTTAATTTTTCTTTGATTTCTTTCATTAGCATTTTGTTTTCAAAACAAAAGTCTTATATATGTTTTGGTAGCATTATACCTAAGTATTTAATTTCTTTGTTCATTGCTGGGATATAGAGCTACAACTTGAAGAATTTATTTATTTTAGTGCTACAGGAGGCTATGTGTAGTTTATATGCAGTCACATATAAAGGACTTGATCCGATATTTTGGTATCTGAGGGGTTTCCTGGTACCACTCCCCCTCAGATACTGTATATATCTACTGTATAACATGTCTAGTTTGGGATTACAACAGAAAGAATATGAATACACATAAGTACAGGTGTCGTGATATGGGCATTTATGTTTAAAAGGGAGCGAGCTGTTAAACATGGGGATTGGCTTCTAGAATTTGTAATTTTATGGTTATAATTTTAAAATTCTGTTTTGCAACTGAAATTTGACTTGGTTGGTTAGCGTCTTCGTCATTAACCTTCAGGTCATCAGAATTACCTCTTGTCACAAAGGATTAAATCTAATTTTCTTAACATCCAGAGTGTTTTTAGAATAGTACACTGTGCTAAGAATTTGTTTGTACTAAGGATTTGTCAGGTACTTATAGCTCTTCTGTCACAATTCTGTTTTTTAAAAATTTTCTTATTTTCTTTCTTTCTCCTCCCTCCCTCCGTCCTCTCTCCTCAACAGAGTCTCACTGTGTTGCCCTCAGTAGAGTGCTGTGGTGTCATAGCTCACAGCAACCTCAAACTCTTGGGCTTAAGTGATTCTCTTGCCTCAGCCTCCCAAGTAGCTGGGACTACAGGTGCCCCCGATAACGTCCAGCTATTTTTGTTGTTGTCACTGTTGTTTAGCTGTCCTGGGCGGGGTTCAAACCTGTGGTCTCAGTGCATGTGGCCGGCGCCCTAACCACTGAGCTGTAAGCGCCGAGCCTCTTGATCTTTCCTTTTCCTCTTTTCCTTGTCCTTGTCCTTTCTTATGATACAGTTTCTCTGTTGCCCAGCCTGGGGTGCCATAGGAATGTCAGCATAGATCACAGCAACCTCAAACTCCTGGGTTCAAACGATCCTCCTGCCTCAGTCCCCCCAAGTACTTGTAGTTCTTTTGGACTTGAGTTTCTTCCTCCTCCTTTCTATCGCATGTCACATCTCCCTAGTCCCTGTGTAGCATGTGAAAGTAGTTATATATGCACTGAGTTTGAACACACGAAGTAATAGTGTCTCTAGAAAATAGTCACTGATTTCAGTGCCAGGTAATCCAGAGTTAAGAATAATATCTGTATAGAAGGGTAGCACAATTCACATTTTCTTGCCTTAAAAAAATTCTTTTTTAATTTCTTAATGTATAGAGGTATATACAATTAGGCCACACTGCTTGCATTTGTGAGGCAAAGCCTGAGTTGTAGCTGTGTCCCTGTCCTAGGAGGTGGAAGTGCACCTGCACCTGCACATCACATCGTTACTGCTGGGAAGGAGCCCACTGACCCCTCGCTCCTTCCTTCTTGGATACAATTTAGATTTTCTCTCACGTGGACACATTGTTTTTAATCTACAAGTTTCAAATTACCATTGAGGACATGTGATGCCTGTCTTTCCATTCTTGTGATACTTTACTTAGAAGGTATTCTCCAAATCCATCCAAGTTGTAACAAAGGATACAAAGTCTCTCTTTATGGCTGAATAGTATTCTGTAGTATACATATATCACAGTTTATCAATGTGTTAAAGGGCACTTGGGTTGTTTCCACATCTTTGCATTTTAAATTGGGCTGTAAACATTTGAGGGCCTATGTCCTTGTGGTAAAAGCACTTTTTTCTTTGGGTAGATACCTAGTAATGGGATTGTAAGATCAAGTGGAAGGTCTACTTTTTGTTCTTTGAGGAAGTCCTAAAAAGTACTTAATTACTTTTGTCTAAATTCACATTTTAATACTAACTATGGAAGGTGGTATTGATCAGTCCCGGGGTGTGGACCTTGAGATCCAACAGACTGTAGCTTCGAAGAGTTTTATAGGACATGTACATTGCTTGTCTTCACCAGTATATTGGGAATAAGTAAAATGCTCTTGAGATGTTTCGTTTGGTTTTGAGACAGAGTCTCACTCCGTTACTCTGGGTAGAGTGTCATGGCATCATCATAGCTCACAGCAGCCTCAAACTCTTGGGCTCAAGCAGTCCTCTTGTATCACCCTCCCAAGTAACTGCGACTATCGGCGTGCACCACTATTCCCAGCTAGTTTTTTTTATTTTTAGTAAAGTTGGGGTTTTGCTTCTGCTCAGACTAGTCTGGTACTCTTGAGCTCAAGCAGCCCAGCCACCTCAGCCTCCCAGAGTGTTAGGATTACAGGCATGAGCCACCTTGCGGCTGTCTAATCCAATTAGGGATGAAGATTGAAGTAGATAATGTGGGTAAAGCAGGTAGCCGCTATTATTCTACCATTGTAACCTGTGCTTTTTCCCTTGGAGCTCCTCCTAGCATTGATTCCTGCCTTAGGTAGTAAAGGAGAGAGAGACCAGAAGTCTGACCATGTGAGGTGCTCCAATCAAGGAGCTATATTATCAATTTGGAATATGGATATTGGGTTTCCTTAAAACAAAGCACACCTATAGGACCTCCAGCTGGAGCACAATGGGGGCTGGGTCTGCTGAAAGAATAGTTGGCTGCGGCTGTCTGATTCAATTAGGGATGATCTCTCAGTGTCCAGCCTTGCAGCTGCTGCCCCTCCCCTGCCATTCCTCCTGTTCTCACCCTCCCTTTGAGCGCGTAGTCTGTGGCTACCCCAGAAATCACATGGACTCATAGGCTGTAGCAAATACAGCCTTGTTAATCCCAGGCGTCAAAAGCAAAGTCGCCTAGGTCTACAGATGAGTATTCGATTTCCCCACAAGTTGGCCCCAGTGCAGGTTTTGTTCACCCTAGTCATTTGGGGCCAGCACCTGTTTGAAGCCAGAAGACAGAGCAAGGTGAAGGAGACGTAGAGGTACATCATTGCTTTTTTGGCTCATGTATCCCAGAGTCATTATAACTAGCCATTTTGCGAATCGTTCTTACTCTATCGTTTAATCATTAACCAGAGAGCTTAAAAAAAATATTTTTAAAGGAAAAAACTTCTAGACCTTTTTGAACACATTTCCTGATTGAAAGAAAGCCACTGGATACAGGTCGCCCCATGTGGGCACCACCCCAACTTGTGTTTCTTTCCAGTTGGGTGAGATGGCTGCTTTGTGCTCGGTTGTGTGTTCAAGGACATGTGGACAAATCCAAAATCTGTAAACCGATTTCAGTCTTTCCAAATGTTCTAGGCAACCTGGGAACATAGGTGAGCTCAGTGATGAGAAAAACCACTGTCTCTTTTATTTGCCCTGGGGGAAGAACCCCAGGTCAGGCTGTGTATTTTCACTCATAGGACTTGTTTAGCATAGTCTGGGAAGAACACTGTGCTCTGGCTAATAACCAGGCTGTGTCTCCGGTCACAAGATGATCAAGCTGGTGCCTGTGCTTGATGAGTTGGAAGGACTGAGACTGGGGCGGCTGGGAAGCCTCTCCTGAAATGTGAAGCCCTCTGCCCGCTTCGTTGCCATCCTCACCTTTGCTTAAGTCATGGACCATGATCCTGATTTAGACATTCCTTAACTCTCTCACCCACTTGAGGATTGCTCAGAGCCTGGGTTCGGGATGGAATGCGCACTATTTCTGGTTGGTGATGACATTCCCTAAGCCCGCGACACAGGCGTCCCCCAGGTCCAGCGGCACCCGTTAGCAGCTGGTCATGAGATCTGGGCCTTCTTCAGGCCTGGCACTGGGATGTCAGGGAGTTAAGTGGAGCTTCTCTCCAGCCCTGGCATAGCACTGGGACTCCAGCATTTTAGTTTGACTAAATCCAAGAGAGGACGTTGGAATATGAGTAAAGGGAAAATGGTTAAAGAGAGCTGTGCCCTTCCTAGTCCAAATGAAACCTGCATAACCCTTTCCCCTACCTTTGCTAGAAACCTCGGGCCCTTGGGAAGTGGATATGGAGTTCACTGTTTTTATAGATCTTAAAATAAATGACATCTCACCCTGAGTAGATGTCTAATGAAAGTACATTCACATTGGAAGCACTGTTCAGAAACTTCTAGTATTTTCAGCTTAGACGGAGAGACTTTGGAACACTTAGCTGGAAGTTTCTGGTAGGGACATGTGTTTGCTTTTTGAATCAGTTGCACATACTTTAGTTCCCATGCCTAGAGGCCATTTGTAGTGTGAGAACATTTAACTTGGAATGGGGAACGGGAGGCAGAAGAGAAATGGACATGATTCTCCAGTCTGCGTCTTCTCCAGGCAAAGTGAGGTTTTCAGTTTGTTTACCATGCTTGACAACAGATTTACCTCCAGATTCTCAGGCCATGTTCCTGTGATGGGTAGGGATTTTTTCTTCTCCTTTTGTGGTTTTTTTTTTTTTTTAAACTGGAATAGTGATTGCTGTTAAGTTAATGAAAAATGTGGAGTGATCTGCCCATGCCCACACTGTGTTTTGTTTTGTTTTGTTTTGTTTTTCAGAGAGACTCTTGCTCTGTTGTCCAGGCTGGAGTACAGTGGCATAGTCATAAGTCACTGCAGCCGCTTGCTTCTGGGCTCAAGGGATCCTCCTGCCTTAGCCTCTGGAGTAGCTGTGACTGCAGACACGTACCACCACACTCAGGTGTCTTTGGCAGCTTTGTGCAGGAGCAAATTCTTGATACAAATGGAAGGCTGTTCCCTAGAAGCATCATATTATGTGCCACTTTCACTGCTAGAGAGGAATCTGCTGGCCAGCATGGGCACCCTGGGTGCCTTGCTGCCAGGGTTCAGAGCAGTGTCTTAGACATGAGGGTGTTAGAGGACGAGGTGTAGCTCTGTTCTCAGGTAGGGGCAGAGGCGGTGTCTTGAATCATGATCTGGGTACCAGGATAAAGTTGGAGGGAAGAGCTGTTCTGTCATCTGCTCAGTCATGAACTCTGTTCCTGTTCTCTTGAGCTCTATTCCTTAACCCAACGTGCTATTGACTTGTTACCAGGATCTGTTAGTATATAACAAACCTCTCTTCCTTTAAGGATGTTTAAGGTGTTTGTCTAATATAAGTCTCCTTCTTTCAGGAAATCTTTTCCTTGCCTGCATGTAAATGACAGCAGCTTTGCTGTTTGTGCGTTTCAGACTATTTGCTATTTGGGTTTGATTTGTGCTTCCTTCCTGCTGAGCTTGGGGAGGCTCGTCCACACCCCCTGCTCTCCTGGCAGGCGACTCAGCTTGGGGTGGGGGTATGAAGAGGATCACTCCAGTGATCTCTGTGTAAGATGTATTTTCTCTCTCCTTTTCTTTTTCCTCTTCTGCCTGATACCTTCATGGTTTTCAGCAAAGCAGTGTGCATCAAGTTTTTTCTTTATGATTTCTCCATAGTTGTCTCTAGCATTTGTGTGTATTTTAATTGATTAAAACAAATAAAGAATTTTTATGCCCAGTAGTTAGTTAAAATACCATTTCTCTGAGTTTTAACTTAGAAAGTAGTTTTATAGTGGCCTATTTCTTTTTTCAGGAGTTTAAAAAAGTAGGCAATGCTCCTGACAGAGGGCACCTGGGCTCATGGCTCACAGCTCACTTTCCTGTTCATTTACCTTTCTGTAAAATGGAAAAACAAGCAAACAAACCCTTAAAACTAACTTACATTGAGATTGCCAACTTTTTCCTTTGTGCGTAAGTAGTTATATTATTTCTAGGTTGTACCTTCTTTATTTATCTTTGAAAGAAAAAAGCCCTTACAGTGTTCACAAGAACACATTGTTCTAGGCTGTGCAATTGTGCCTATGATGTTTTTTCCCATCTGAACCATGGGAATGATAAGGTTAGTGTCAGCTGACTGGCCCCCCCCCCTTTTTTTTTAAATGCACGTGACGGCAACCTTAATTTATTCCTTAATCGTTTTCCTTAGTATGTTCTTCAAAAAATTCAAATGTCAAATTCCAGGTGCTATGACTGAGGTCTTACTTTTGCTATCCCTCTCCTCACCACTTCCCTGCTCCTGACTGCCAGCCCTCCCCTAGGAGGAAGAGGTTGGCTTTTACTGGAAAATTGAAAATATTGTGCCTTACAAAGGTGATGTGCCTTTTCTTAAAAGTAATATGCAATAATGACTTTTGAAGTGGACCTTTAACATTTTGCTGTTGAACCTTTGTGGAGGAGTTTTCTAAATGAGATGATAATCTTAATAGTTTAATAAGGGGGAAAAAAAACAGCCTACATAGGGAATGCATTCTTAAATTCTATGACGATGGCAGGAAACCCAGGGACCCTTTCATGACCTTGAGAGGGTCCTCTGCTTTGGGGTGGGAGCACTGTTGGAAGGAGGTGGTTCAAGAAGAAGGCATTTCTTGGTGCTCAGAGGAAAAAGGAAGTCTGCACACTGAAAAAGGGCCTGATTTGCTTGGGGTGTACTCCATCGGCCAACCCTTAACTGTCTGTGACTTAGCCAAAGGAAATGTACGTTAACCGTTCTGTTTCTATATAGTTTGCATTCTGGGACTTTGCCCCGTGAGGATTTCTATGAAAAAAAGCTATGGCTCTGTTCCACTTGGGTTTGGGAAGGAGCCAGGGCAGGTGATAGAAGAACATGTCAGCAGTGCAGGAGGCATTGTGCCTGGTCATCTCATTGTACGAGATGGCCCAGCCTGTTTAGCATTTTGGGGTACCATATGTGCATGGCCAGGTGGGGAGTGTTATTTAAAATGAAGTGGGCCCGCTAGGCAACCTCTATCCTTGCCTGTCATTACTTATTTTTGTTGTTGGATGAGCTATCAGTGGTGATTTTCTCCTCCCCATTGTTACAGGTGATCAGTCCCTCCATGGGGCACAAAAAACAGCCCCCGTTTATGTACACAGCAGACACCATAACTTCCATGTTAACATACCTGGAGAAGCTTATCTCACAGCTCCAGTGCGCCTTGCGGAGGTCTTTTGGTGTAATGGTGGACAGGGAGATCGAGTCTGGGGATGGTGGTGCTGGGCCACCAGCTTGTTTTGGGCTGTAACCTCGGGGTCTTGCTGCTTTTATTGTCAGAGAGGCCTCTGGGCTCCCGTGTCTCTTCCCGCTACTGATCCATCTACCTACCTCTGTGCCCTGGGGTGGGGTGGGGGGACTATGTAGAAAACAGAGAAAAAGGGTCAATCCGAGTCTGCTCACAGAAATAAGAGGGAAAAAGCAGTTAATGGCATTAAAACTAAGTGCATATACAACTTATTGTCTTATGAAACCTAGTTTGCTCTCTTTTTCTTTCTTTTATTTTTCTTTCACTTCATATTGAATCATTTGTTCAGGATAATCAAATGATGCAGTTCTTACTATGTTTGCTGAATTATTATGTAGTCAATTCACTTGCCTTACAGTAACTAAAGCAAAAACAGACGTTTATTTAACCATAAACCATAACCATAAAGAAAAGGTAATCTTCCTTATTATATTCTCTTGTCCTGTTGTGAGATGCCTCCTATCCAGAAGGCCAGAAAGCTGTAGTTGTACACAAAGGAAAACTGTCCCTAACTCTTCATCAGACTGAAGCTTGTCTGCAAACTTCCTTTACAGAAGTTTTCATAGCTGCTAGTTCATGCTCAGTGGATTTGATGATGATGATGATGATGATGATGATGGATTCTTGATTAGAAATTATTTCACACTGTCTGATAAGTTATTGACTGATAAATATTTATTATTTTTTATTAAATCATAACTTTGTACATTGATGCATTTCAGCGTACTGCTTTGATATACAATGTGGGGGTTCAGGGTACTGCTTCAGTATACAATGTGAATTGCTTACATCAAATGACTGATAAATATTGAGACTCATTCTTTAAGTGCTTAAATCCTATTCTTATGGTGCCATGAAGACCCTTATGGGTGGGGTTACCCTTGCCAAATGCAACAAATATATGGATGTTCTGTATCTTGAAAGACTTAACAACTAGCTTACTGTGTATCTTTTCCTCTAGTATTTAATTTTTTTAACTTACTAAATTTATTAAGTGGTTTACTTTTGTATTAAATTTTATTCATAAAAGGATGAAGTTGAGATGATTTATGATCTGTACAAATGGATTATAATCTTGTGTAATGTGTGACTGCCGTTGGTATCACAGATGGACAAGTCATTTCACCATCTGATAAAAAGGGATAAAGCTCAGAAACAATATGCTAAGTGTAAGAAGGCCATCACAAAAGGCCATGTATTCTCTGATTCTGTTTTAAGTTGCTAGTTGGTCAAAATGCTATGTGACCAAAAAAGGCTGAATGTGTTTTGGTAAATGGAGTTACAGTGTTACAAATTTCATAGGTAAATGCTGTGTGGTTAGTGCATAATCATTATTGTGTTGCATGGCACTTTTGTATGAGTAGAGGGTACAACATTATCCACACAGTTTTAGTGGTCTGGTTTGGAAGAGGAGAGTCAGAAAATGGAAGGAAAGACGTTAGCAGAGTACAAATCTACTCTAATATCCTCCAGTACACAGTCTAATACACATTCTAACCTGGCAGATTGTGAGAGTGGAAAGGGGTTGGACAGGGCAGCTCATGTTTATATAATTCTGCCCTATCATAGGGCCAAGTGGGCAGTTATGAGAAAAATCTTATTTCCCCTTCTCTATTACCTTAAAAATCCCCAAATTCACTTCATGTAGAATACTTGCATCAGATTGCCCTTCCTTAACATTAAGTTTTAGGTATGAAAGGGTGAAAGCTGTCTTCTCAACAACACATATTTATTTGCTAATCCTAAGAAGTAATTAATTGATAGAATGGGACGAGGTCACAGTGGCTCAAGCCTGTAATCCCAGCACTCTTGGAGGCCCAGGCAGGAGCTCAGGAGTTGGAGACCACCCTGAGCAAGAGCGAGACTCTGCTCTCTACTAAAAATAGGAAAGTAAGCCAGGTGTTATGGCAGACACCTGTGGTTCTGGCTGCTTGAGAGGTTGAGGCAAGGGGATCACTTGAGCCCAGGAGACTGAAGTTGCCGTGAACTAGGCTGACACAATGGCACTCTACCCAGGGTGACAGAGTGAGACTGTGTCTCAAACAAACAAACAAAAATATTGGTAGAGTATTGGAAGAGTATTGT
>CAUYON010109861.1:0-11082 GCA_963573935.1 Arctocebus calabarensis | reverse complement strand
CACAGCAACCTCCAATTCCTGGGCTCAAGCGAGTCTCTTGCCTCTGCCTCCCAAGTAGCTGGGACTACAGGCGCCCGCCACAACGCCTGGCCATTTTTTGGTTGCAGCCGTCATTGTTGTTTGGCGGGCCTGGGCTGGATTTGAACCTGCCAGCTCAGGTGTACGTGGCTGGCACCTTAGCCCGTTGAGCCACAGGTGCCGAGCCAGAATTGTGCAAGTTTTCAAAGACTATAATTTTAAAAGGCATTTTATGTAAAAACATGCTGCCAAATTTGATGCATATAAAGGATTGTGTTATAAGAACAATATAGTAGAACTGAAAATAAGTCTGTCTTCTCAACAAACATTTTTTAAAAGTTACAACTCAGATTCCTTTGTAAAAGCTAGTTATGTGGTAGCATATTTAATAGCAAAAAAATCAACACCATTTACTGATGGCAAGTTTTTAAGCAATGTATGGAAATCATAGAGGGGATATTTCTAACATCAGTTTGTGTCATTAGACTCTAGCCAAGTGAATTAAAGAAATTATAAAATCTATCAAAACAAAGTCATAGAGTAAAGCTGCTATTTAAAATTTTATGCTTTGGTAAGGGATGACAGAACTGATGCTACAAATATGGTTCAACTTGCTGTTTTTATTAGAAGTATTGATGACAAATATGTCACTGAAGAAAAGGCTTCTGTAGTGCCATTAAAAGACACAACTAAATCAAGAGACTTATCAGTACAAAATATGTTAAAATGATTTTCTTTGTCTGTTGTCAACATATCTGGTACAGTTACTGATGGTACCCTGGTAGTGGTAGGTAAAAGAGAAGGACTTGTAAAATTAATAGAAGACAATGCAGTTGCCACACAACACGCATGTTTGATGAAGTATAATTGCATAGAACATCAAGAATATTTATGTGCAAAGGCTTTAAGAATGGATAATGTCATACAAATCATCATGCCAAGGGAATGAATCACTGCTAATTCTAGGAATTCTTTAAAAATATTGATGCTGACTATGGTGACTTTTTGGATGCAAGATGGCTAAGTCAAGGCCAATTGTTGAAAATTGTATGATTTGTGCTATGTCATCAAAAACCAAATTTGTGCCAGAACTTGACATTGAAAACTGGCTTACAGATTTAACATTTTTAGTTGTTTTAAATGAGTTAAACCCATGTCTTTTTTTTTTTCAAGGTGAAAGCCAATTTATCAATACAATGTTTCAAATTATAACAGCATTCTTTTTTTCTTTTTCTTTCTTTCTTTTGAGACAGGGTTTCAACAACAGGGTTGCTGTCCGTAGAGTGCTGTGATATCATAGCTCACAGCAACCTCAAACTCTTGGGCTTAAGCGATTCTCTTGCCTCAGTCTCCCAAGTAGCGGGGACTATAGGCACCTGCCACAATGCCTAGCTATTTTTTGTTGTAGTTGTCATTGTTCTTTGGTAGGCTGAGTTCAAACCTGCCAGCTCTGGTGTATGTGGCTGGCGCCCTAGCCATTGATCTACAGGCTCTGAGCCTATAACAGCATTCTAAATGAAAATGAAATTATGGGAAGCTGAAATTAAGGCAAACAGTTTTATACATTTTGACATGTTGGCTAAACACAGACCTGTGAACAGTAAAAAATATCCAGCCTTGATTTTCAACTTGATACAAGGATTTGAAAACAGATTTCAAGATTTCCAGGACCCTATTTTTAGTTGACATAAATATGTTACCTGCCAATTTTCAAATGGAATGCATAGAGCTTCAATCTGACATTCAACTTAAAGAAAAATTTGATCATGTCTCTTTACTTGACTTTTATAGGTCCTATCTTCTCAAAGACAAATATCTTTCACTTCATAATCATTCTTTTTTCATGTCATCACTACTTTTTGGCAGCACCTACATTTGTGAGCAACTACTTTCAAGAATGAAACACATAAAAAATAAAATTAGAACCAAAACATCTACAAACACTTTGAGAACTCCCTGAGAATTGCAGTTACTTGCATCAAACCATATATTGAAGCATTAGTTTCTCAAACATAACATCAAATATCCCACTAGTTTTATGTTGCCACTTTTCTTTTGTTTTTATTATAAATATATGTGTGAATATATATAAATATGTATATATATTATATATATATGGAGAGAGAGAGAGAGAAAGAGAGACAGTCTTACTTTGTCATCCTCGGTAGAAAGCCGTGGCATCTTAGCTCACAGCAACCACTAACACTTGGGCTCAAGTGATTCTCTTGCCTCAGCTTCCTAAGTAGCTGGGACTACAGGTGCCTGCCACAATGCCTGGCTATTTTTAGAAGCGGGAGGGGGGGGTGTCTCGCTCTGGCTCAGGCTGGTCTAGAACCTGTGAGCTCAGGCAATCCACCTGCCTTGGCCTCCTAGAGTGCTGGGATTACAGGCGTGAGCCACAGTGCCCAGCCTGCCGTATTGGCAGGTTTTTATAATAAAAGTGTCTTTTAAAACCCCCACATGTTTTCTTTCTTAGATATGTACATTTTCTATATTAGTCTTTTTTTTTTTTTTGAGACAGAGCCTCAAGTTGTCACCCTGGGTAGAGTGCTGTGGCATCACAGCTCAGAGCAATCTCCAATTCCTGGGCTCAAGTGAGTCTCCTGCCTCTGCCTCCCAAGTAGCTGGGACTACAGGCACCCACCACAATGCTCAGCCATTTTTTGGTTGCAGCCGTCATTGTTGTTTGGCGGGCCCAGGCTGGATTCAAACCTGCCAGCTCAGGTGTACGTGGCTGGCGCCTTAGCCCGTTGAGCCACAGGTGCCGAGCCCATTTTCTGTATTAGTAACACAGACTTGGGACCTGCTTGACAATTTCAAAAGACTCTTTGAATGCTACTGTGTAATTGGGATTATTATGTGAGGACTTTTTTGCTTACCTATAGTGGTGGAGATTATGAAAATTATGCACATACCTTTTTTTTTTTCTCATCAGCTTTCATTAGTGTTTGTGTATTTAATGTATGGCCCAAGTAGTTATTTGGCCAAATGGTGATGGTGTCTTAATGTATGTCTCAAAAAGGAAAAAAAGACTCACTAACAAAACAATGTTATTGAATTTTAAAAAGAGCAATGACAGTAAACAAACCAATGAACTATATGCAAAAATTAAGTCTAAGCTGCAACTACAGGTGCCCACCACAACACCTAGCGAGAACTCTTCTTCCAGTGTGGCCCAGAGAGCTAAAAGTTTGGACACTCCTACTTTAGAAGGTAGACAGGAGCAAGAGCTTAGTAGTAAAGAGACTTATCTGGGGATGAGATCCTTGAATAGAACAAGGGCAGTGGACTTGATGGGCTTATCTTCCTTGTGGCTCCTCTTGGAGGGTGTGGATTATTGCTTTCCATTATAGCCACCTCCTTAGTATGATTCTCATAAGTCCTGTATCATGTTGAGGTCGGCAGTATTGGCAGTGGGCATGGTGGTTTCAGCAGGAAAGAAAGGGTCTGTCTGTACACCTGATCCCTGCTGTGGTTAGTGTCAAATTAATGGCAGATATGATCAAGTAATCTCTCTGAGTCTGGAATTTTTTATTTATAAAATGGAGATTTTTATACTGTATGTCGCCAATGGCCTTCCAAGGGTGAAAGGGTTTCCCATTGAGAAGCTAGAAGTAGTTTCTAGTAGTAGTTATTTGTCCTGATGTTGGCGGTGTCTTAAGCATTCAATGAATCATAAAGACACCTTATGTCTACATATTTTCTTTCTTCCAGGTTGTCTGGAATCCTCTGTCATCTTTGAAGCCTCAGGCCTTTATTTCAAAGGCAGAATGAGTCTAGCTAAGGCTACTAGTGTGATAGGATAATGTTTTGAGATGTTACTTTCCCATCTTTGTTTTTTTTTAGGTGTTTCTCTTTTTCTCTTCCTCAGTATTTTTCCTTTTTTCTTCTTCTCTTTAGAAAGGTCTGTGGTGGGACTACTTGCCTTTGTGTTTCCAAAAGCTTAGTCCTAGTGGGAAGATAATGCCAAGTTTCCTTGAAGGAGACTTCAATACAGAAGGTGCACATTTGAGGGGAAAATGACAAGTGATTTTCCACTGTGATTTTATTTTTTTGATTTTTTTCTTATCCACTGTGATTTTTACTAATCACAGAGATTAGCAAAAGGAATCTTCTGTGCTAGGAAAAGGAAAAAAGAGAGAAAAAATGTTGAGAGTGGTGCTGATGGTAGGTCCAAAAATAGTGTCTGGGAGTGGCTGAAACAGTCCAGAGCAATGGATATGTGGTGCTGTGTCCAGGCAGGTAGAGCCTGGTGGTGCCATGAGAGTGGCTACAGAGCCACTGGATATGAAGGAGCCAAGGACTAGGGCCAGAGATGCATTTGGCTGACTGCTGGCTGAGAGCATATTGGACAATGGATGCATCAAGAACCGCTGGATGGCAGGTGACTTGAGTACCAGATACTTCCCTCTCAATACTTTGGAGAAACCCATGCTCTGTGCAATTTAGACAGACCTTAAAGGGCAGGAAGCAGGGTACAGAGGACCCTATGTGACCTAGGTTCTAGCTCCTCTATATATTGGGAACTCAAAATAAAAACGAAGTTGAATCCTAGAGAATTAGTATATTCTGTTCAGAGGGTGAAGGGAGCATGAGAAAACTAATAGGAAAGGACTGAGATATGGAGTCATGAGATGCAAAGGCCAGAAAAGGTTATAGGGATCAGATGGTTCCAAGTTGACAAGTGACGCAGCCAAGTCACACTGCTTTATCCTATCTAGATGCCACAGCTGTGCCCATACCCTGCTTGTTGTAGAAACACAAAATACCAGAGCCAAAAAAGGGAGCAGCCTTTCCCAAACCTCAGACATCAGAGCAGGACTACGATGATTCTTACCCAATCTGCTGCTTGCTTGTTAGTTATATTTTTCCTTAGACTGATTTTTTTGAGACAGAGACTCAAGCTGTCACCCTGGGTAGAGTGCTCTAGGGTCACAGATCATAGCAACCTCAAACTCTTGGACTTAAATGATTCTCTTGCCTCAGTCTCCCAAGGAGCTGGGACTACAGGTGCCCATCACAACATCTAGCTATTTTTTGTTGTTGTTGCAGTTGTCATTGTTTTTAGCTGGCCCAGGCTGGATTTGAACCTGCTAGCCTCAGGGTATGTGGCTGGCACCCCACTCACTGAGCTATGGGTGCCACCCATGATTTCTTTTTCTTTTTGTTTAACAGGCACTGGCTGAGTTCAAACCAGCCACCCATGGTGTACATGGCCAATGCTCTAACCATTGAGCTACAGGCGCCCAAACCTGATTTATTGTTCATTAAAATATGCTTAATGTCCCAAAGAAATGGGCATGACTACTATCACTCTCTATCACTATTGTAAATAGATAACAAGTCTCACTTTCTCATAAAGATAGATTCAATGAGGGCAGACATAGTGGCTTACACCTGTAATCCTTACAGCTGTGAGAAGCCAAGGCAAAAGAATCTTTTGAGCTCAGTTCAGACCAGCCTGACCAAGAGCGAGACCCCATCTCTACAAAAAATAGGCAAATTATTTGGGTGTGGTGGTACATACCTGTTGTCCCTCCTACTTGGGAGGGAGGACCCAATCCACCACTGTTGCACTCTAGCCAGGGCAACAGAGAGAGACCTTGTCTCAAAAAGAAAAAAAAAAGATTCACTAACAAAACAATGTTATTGAATTTTAAAATGTGCAATTATAGTAAACACACTAATGAACTATAAGCAAAAATTAAGTCTAAGCAAGGTATGAAATGTACAACTAAAAATAAGCTTCTTTAAGAGAAGAATGGACTAGTTTGTGATCAATCAGAAGCAAAGGGATATTTCCTCCATTTCCTTTAATTTAAGGGAAAGATGAAGTTTTATGTCCATAGTGTGAGTATTTTGTTTGTTTGTTTGTTAAATGTTAAACAGCATCAAGAATCAGAAAAGGCAAAAAGATATTTACCTGTAGAATGAACTATTATCAATAGGCGATGTTTTGCTGTTTTCCAAGGAGTTCTGTTTATGAAAATCTATATCACTGTAGTGGTTCTGATCTCCTGAATGTAGGGTGGAAGGATGAAATATGCATAAGCCCCTCTGAGCCTGCCAGAGAGCTGTGGCTATAATTCATATACTTTTGTGAACCAATACAGAACTATGTTATTTCATTTTCTGGTTACAGTTAGTTTAATGTGCATCCAACCTATAAAATCATTTATGGTAGTAGAGGGCCTCCATTATTCATAATTTGTGCATCATCATTTTGTTCCTAAGAGCTGTAAGTATTGCCATCAGCTTTATCTACATGAAAGTATGCTGAACTTATTGTGGAGGAAATTATTCCTGAATTCAGTTTGCTTTCAGAAGCAGTAATTTCCTGCCATTCTGGCCCATTACTTATAAAAAAAATCAGTATTATTGAGGTATAATTTATAGACAGTGCAATGTACCCAGTTTAAGTATACCTTTCTATCAGTTTTGACAAATTTATATGCCCATGTAATTACTCACAAAATCAAGGTAGAGATAATTTCCATCCCCTCAAAATATTCCCCTGTGTTCCTTCTCTGTCCATCTATCACACCCATCTCAGGCATGGGGCAACCACTCATTTACTTTCTGCCCCTTGAAAGAAGACTTGATTTTTCTGTAGTTCATACTTATGGGATCTTATGACATGTACTCTTGTGTCTGGTTTCTTTTAGTCAGCATGGTTTTGAGATTCCTCTATGTTACGTGTATTGATAGTTTATTCCTTTTTATTGTTGAGTTGTATTCTATTGCAAGGATACAGCACCATTTGTTTATCCATTCGAAAGGCATTGGGCTCCTTCCAGTTTGGGAGAATTATGAATACAGTGGCAATGAACATTCATATACAAGTTGTTGAGTGGATGTGTGTTTTCATTTCTCTTGGGGTAGAATTGCTGGATCATATAGTAAGGACAAGATTGTTTTCCAAAGTGGTTGTATTATTTTATTTTTCCAGTGGCAATGAATGAGAGTTCTTTTGCTCCACATTCTCATTGGCACTTGGTATTGCTAGGCTTTAAAGGATGTGCAGTGGTGTATCATTGTACTTTTAATTTGCATTTCTCTGGTGACTAATTATGTGTAGCATCTTTTCTTTTGCTTACACCTGTAATCCTACAATCCTTTTATATATCTTCTTTTGTGAAGTTTCTGTTCAAATTTTGTGCACTTTTTTTTTTTGAGACAGAATCTCACTTTGTCACTCTCAGTGGAGTGCCATGGTGTCATAGTTCACAGTAACCTCAAACTGTTGGGCTCAAGCAATTCTCTTACCTCAGCCTTCCAAGCAGCTGGGTCTACAGATGCCTGCTACAATACCCAGCTATTTTTGGAGATGGGATCTTGCTCTGGCTTAGGCTGGCCTCGAACTCATGATCTTAAGCAATCCACCCATCTTGGCCTCCCAGAGTGTTAGGATTATAGGCTTTAGCCACTGTGCCTGGCCTTTTGTGCTCATATTAAAGATTGAGGTTTTTTTTATTATTAAAAAAAATTTTTTTTTTAGAGATAGAGTCTCACTTTGTTGCCCTTGGTAGAGTGTTGTGGCGTCACAGCTCATAGCAACCTCCAGCTCTTGGGCTTAGGCGATTCTCTTGCCTTAGCCTCCCAAGTAGCTAGGACCACAGGTGCCTGCCACAACACCTGGCTATTTTTTTATTGTAATTTGGCCGGGGCTGCATTTGAACCCATCACCCTCGGTATATGGGGCCGGCACCCTACTCACTGAGCTACAGGCACCACCCAAAGATTGAGTTTTTGTCTTCTCATTTTTTCTTGTTTTTTCTTTTTCTTTTTTTGTGTCAAGTTCTCAGTGGCATAAATCACTGATTGTGGCTATCTTCTTATAATTGAATCATAAGAGTTCTTTTTATATTTTGGATGTAGGTCCTTACTATTGCATATATTTTCTCTCAGTCTCTGGATTACCTTTTTATTTCCATTTAAAAATTTTTTCTTTTCTTTTCTTTTTTTTATTGTTGGGGATTTATTGAGGGTACAAGAAACCAGGTTACACTGTTTGCATTTGTTAGTAAAGTCCTTCTTACAATCGTGTTTTGCCCCCAAAAGGGTGGCACCCACCAAGACCCCCTCCCGCTCCATCCCTTTCTCTGCTCTGCCTTTCCCCATCCCTCCCTCTTTCTTTCACTCTCTGCTCTCCCCTTCCCCCACCCCCACTGTGTCATTAATTGTCCTTATATCAAAACTGAATACATAGGATTCATGCTTCTCCATTCTTGTGATGCTTTACTAAGAAGAATGTATTCCACTTTCATCCAGGTTAATATAAAGGCTGTAAAGTCTCCATTTTTAAAAAAATGGATGAATAGTATTCCATGGTGTACATATACCACAGTTTATTAATCCATTCCTGGGTTGGTGGGCATTTAGGCTGTTTCCATATTTTGGCGATTGTAAATTGAACTGCAATAAACAGTCTAGTGCAAGTGTCCTTATGATAAAAGGATTTTTTTCCTTCTAGGTAGATGCCCAGTAATGGGATTGCAGGATCAAATGGGAGGTCTAGCTTTAGTTCTTTGAGAGTTCTCCATACTTCCTTCCAAAAAGTTCTATTAGTACACCAGCTGTGTAAAAGTGTTCCCTTTTGCATCTGTGGCTCAGTAAAAGAAAAAAAAAAAAAAGTGTTACCTTTTCTCCACATCCATGCCAGCATCTGCAGTTTTGAGATTTTGTGATGTGGGCCATTTTTGCTAGTGTTAGATGATATCTCAGGGTGGTTTTGATTTGCATTTCTCTAATAATTAGGAATGATGGAGCATTTTTTCATAAGTTTGTTAGCCATTTGTCTGTCTTCTTTAGAGAAGGTTTTATTCATGTCTCTTGCCCATGGATATATGGGATTGTTGGCTTTTTTTCCTGTGGATTAATTTGAGTTCTCTATAGATCCTAGTTATCAAGATTTTGTCTGATTCAAAATATGCAAATATCCTTTCCCATAGTGTAGGTTGTCTATTTGCTTTAGTTGTTGTCTCCTTAGCTGTACAGAAGCTTTTCAGTTTAATTAAGTCCCATTTGTTTATTTTTGTTGTTGTTGTAGTTGCCATGGCAGTCTTCTTCATGAAGTCTTTCCCCAGGCCAATTATCTTCCATGTTTTTTCTATGCTTTCTTTGAGGATTTTTATTGTTTCATGCCTTAAATTTAAGTCCTTTATCCATCTTGAATCAATTTTTGTGAGTGGAGAAAGATGTGGATCCAGTTTCAGTCTTTTACATGTGCATATCCAGTTCTCCCAGCACCATTTATTGAATAGGGAGTCTTTCCCCCAAGGTGTGTTCTTGATTGGTTTATCGAAGATTAGGTGGTTATAAAATGTCAGTTTCATTTCCTGGTTTTCTATTTGATTCCAAATGTCTATGTCTCTATTTTTGTGTCAGTACCATGTTGTCTTGACCACTATGGCTTTGTAGTACAGCCTAAAATCTGGTATGGTGATGCTCCCAGCTTTGTTTTTATTACTAAGAACTGCCTTAGCTATACGGGGTTTTTCCTGGTTCCATACAAAATGCAGAATCATTTTTTCCAAATCTTGAAAGTACGATGTTGGTATCATAATAGGGATGGCATTGAATAGGTAGATTGCTTTGGGAAGTATAGACATTTTAACAATGTTGATTCTTTCCAGCCATGAGCATGGTATGTTCTTCCATTTGCTAATATCCTCTGCTATTTCCTTTCTTAGGATTTCATAAATTTTTTTTTTTTTTGAGACAGAGCCTCAAGCTATCACCCTGGGTAGAGTGCTGTGGCATCACAGCTCACAGCAGCCTTCAATTCCTGGGCTCAAGCGAGTCTCCTACCTCTGCCTCTCAAGTAGCTGGGACTACAGGTGCCCGCCACAATGCCCGGCTATTCTTTGGTTGCAGCCATCATTGTTGTTTGGCGGGCCTGGATTCGAACCCACCAGCTCAGGTGTATGTGGCTAGCGCCTTAGCCTGTTGAGCCACAGGCGCTGAGCCTCATAATTTTCTTTATAGAGGTTCTTCACCTCCTTTGTTAGGTATATTCCTAGGTATTTCATTTTCTGTAAAGCTATGGCGAAGGGAGTTGTGTCCTTAGCCTCTCATCTTGACTGTTATTGGCATATACAAAGGCTACTGACTTGTGGACATTGATTTTATATCCTGAGACATTACTGTATTTTTTGATGACTTCCAGGAGTCCTGTGGTTGAGTCTTTGGGGTTCTCTAAGTATAAGATCTCAGCAAAAAAGGGAGAGTTTGACCTCCTCTGCTCGTATGTGGATGCCCTTTATTTCCTTGCCTTGACTAATTGTATTGGCTAGAACTTCCAGCACTATGTTGAATAGAAATGGTGACAGAGGACAACTTGTCTGGTTCCAGTTCTAAGAGGAAAAGCTTTCAGTTTTACTCCATTCAGTAAAATATTAGCTGTGGGTTTGTCATAGATAGCTTCGATCAGTTTCAGAAATGTGCCACGTATGCCTATACTCTTCAGTGTTATAATTAGACAAGCATGCTGGATTTTACCGAATGTTTTTTCTGCATCTATTGAGAGGATAATATGATCTTTGTTTTTGCTTCTGTTAATACAGTGCATAGTGTTTATGGACTTGTGTAAGTTAAACCAGCCTTGCATCCCTCCTGGGATGAAACCTACTTGATCATGATGTATGATTTTTTTAATGATAAGCTGTAATCTATTGGCTAGGATTTTGTTGAGAATTTTTGCATCTATATTTATTAGTGGAATTGGTTCTCCTTTTAAATTGGGTCTTTTCCTGGTTTTGGTATCAGGGTAATGTTTGCTTTGTAGAACATGTTGGGGAAGATTCCTTCCTCCTCAACTTTTTGGAATAATTTCTGCAATATGGGAATAAGCTTTTTCTTGAAGGTTTGGTAGAATTCTGGTGTGAATCCATCTGCACCAGGGCATTTTTTGGTTGGAAGATTTTTTTTTTTTTTTTTATGACACATGAAAATTTGCTTTAATACTTCTTTGTGGGGGAAAAAAAATCACACTTTTAGTGAATAACAAGAAACATTTTTACAGTAGTAGTGGGCTATTATTTTCATCTACTGTGCCATGAATTC
>CAUYON010109860.1:0-16715 GCA_963573935.1 Arctocebus calabarensis | reverse complement strand
CAACAAGAAAAGAAAACTATAGACCAATATCACTAATGAATATTGATGCAAAAATATTTAACAAGATACTAACAAACAGAATCCAACAACACAAATTATACACCATGACCAGGTGGGCTTTATCCCAGGGTCTCACGTTTTGTTCTATACACATAAATCTATAAATGTAATTCAGCACATAAAAACATTAAAAAATATGATTCTTTCAATTGATGCAGAAAAAGCTTTTGACAATATCCAGCATCCCTTCATGATCAGAACACTTAAAAAAATTGGTACAGAAGGGACATTTTTTAAACTGATAGAGGCCATTAACAGCAAACCCACCGCCAATACCGTATTGAATGGAGTTAAATTGAAACCATTTCCACTTAGATCAGGAACACGGCAAGGTTGCCCGTTGTCTCCATTGCTCTTCAACATTGTAATGGAAGTTTTAGCCATTGGAATCAGGGAAGAAAAGGCGATCAAGGGTATCCACATAGGGTCAGAAGAGATCAAACTTTCACTCTTCACAGATGATATGATTGTATGTCTGGAAAACACCAGGGATTCTACTACAAAACTTTTAGAAGTGATCATGGAATATAGCAATGTATCAGGCTACAAAATCAACACCCATAATTCTGAAGCCTTTATATATACCAACAATAGCCAAGCCAAAAAAACAGTCAAGGGCTATATTCCTTTGACAGTAGTGACAAAGAAGATGAATATTTGGGAGTTTACCTAAAAAGGGATGTGAAAGATCTCTATAAAGAGAATTATGAAACTTTAAGAAAAGAAATAGCTGAAAATGTTAACAAATGGAAAAATTTGCCATGCTCATGGCTGTCAAGAATAGACATTGTTAAAATGTCTATACTACCCAAAGCAACACATAATTTTAATGCAGTTCCTATCAAAGCTCCATTGTCATATTTTAAAGATCTCGAAAAAATAATACTCCGTTGTATATGGAATCAGAAAAAAACCCGAATAGCCAAGACATTACTCAGAAATAAAAACAAAGCAGGAGGAACCATGCTACCAGACCCGAGACTCTAGTATAAATCAATAGTGATCAAAACAACATGGTACTGGCACAAAAACAGACAGGTAGACATTTGGAACAGAATAGAGAACCATGAGATGGATACAGCTACTTACCGTTACTTGATCTTTGACAAGTCAATTAAAAACATTCAGTGGGGAAAAGACTGCCTTTTTAACAAATGGTGCTGGGTGAACTGGCTGGTGACCTGTAGAAGACTAAAACTAAACCCATACCTCTCACCATTAACTAAGGTAGACTCTGACTGGATTAAAGATTTAAACTTAAAACACAAAATTATCAAAATATTAGAGGAAAGTGCAGGGGAAACTCTTGAAGGAATTGGCTTGGGTGAATATTTTATGAGGATGAATCCCCAGGCAATTGAAGCAATATCAAAAATACACTACTGCGACCTGATCAAACTAAAAAGCTTCTGTACAGCCTGAAATGTAGAAAGTATCGCAAGCAGACAGCCCTCACAATGGGAGAAAATATTTGCAGGTTATGCCTCCAACAAAGGTTTAATAATCAGAATACACAGAGAACTCCAACGCAGTAGCAAGAAAAGAACAAGTGATCCCATCTCAGGGTGGGTAAAGGACTTGAAGAGAAACTTATTCAAAGAAGACAGGTGCACAACCTACAGGCACATGAAAAAATGCTCACCATCCCTAATCATCAGAGAAATGCAAATCAAAACTACTTTGAGATATCACCTAATCCCAGTAAGATTAGCCCACATGACAAAATCCCACAACCAGAGATGTTGGCATGGATGTATAGAAAAGGGAACACGTCTACACTGCTGGTGGGAATGCACATTTGAAGGATGTTTTGAGAATATTTAGAAATCTAAAAATAGACCTTCCATTCGACCCTATATTTCCTTTACTAGGTATATACCCAGAAGACCGAAAATCACACTATAACAAAAACATCTGTACCAGAATGTTTATTGCAACCCAATTCATAATTGCTAAGTCATGAAAGAAGCCCAAGTGCCCATCAACCCACGAATGGATTAATAAATTGTGGTACATGTACACCATGGAATATTATGCAGCCTTAAAGAAAGATAGGGACTTTACCTCTTTCGTGTTTATATGGATGGAGCTGGAACATATTCTTCTTATCAAAGTATCTCAAGAATGGAAGAAAATGTATTCAATGTACTCAGCCCTACTACGAAGCTAATTTAAAGGTCTCATATGAAAACTATAACCCAACTATAGCACAAGAATATGGGAAGGGAGAGGAGGGTGGAGGTTGGAGTGGAGGGAGGGTGTTTGGTGGGGCACCTATGGTGCATCTTAGAAGGGTACAGGCAAAGCTTACTAAATGCAGACTACAAATGTCTTCATACAATAACTAAGAAAATGCCATGAAGGGTATGTTAAACAGTTTGATGAAAACATTTCAGATTGTATATGAAACCAGCACATTGTACCCCTTGATTGCACTAATGTATGCAGGTATGATTTAATAAAACAAAAAAAAGTACACAATTTAGTGGCATTTAGTACATTCACAAATTTGTGCAACTACTATCATTATCCAGTTCCAATACATTTTCATCACTCTAGAAAGAAACTCTGTATCCATTAGTCACTTGCCATTTTCCCCTCCATACAGGACCTAGAAATCACAAGCTTCTTTTGTTTTTTCCTTGTTTCTGAAGATTTACCTATTCTTGGTATTTCACATTCAGTTATCCCTTGAGATGCACAGGAGATTGGTTCCAGCATTCTCTACATATACAGTCCATGAAAACTCAAATCCTATAGTTAGCCCTCTGAAACCAGCATATACAAAAAGTCGGCCCTTGAGTTTCATATACTGGGTTTCACATCCCAGGAATATTGATTTTCCATTTATGTCTGGTAGAAAAAAAATCCACATATAAGCGGACCTACACAGTTCAAACCCATGTTGTTCAAGGATTAACTGAAATATATAATATGTGGGACCCGGTGGCTTCTTTCACTTAGCAGAATGTTTCTGATGTTCATTTATGTTATATCATGTATCACTATTTCATTCCTTTTTATGGCAGAATAAGATTCCACTGAATAAATATACCATATTTTCTTTTAAAAAAGAAAAAGAAAAAAAAGAATACTTGATTTTCTTTTTCAAATGATTTCCCGTTTTCCTTACTATTGCTTTCAAAAAATAAAATGCTTATAGAAGTATAATTATAAAAAAAAAAGGAAGAGAAATTGAGTGTGGAGAAGAGAACGTAACTCTTTTACAACAGTTTGAACCCAACAACAAATCCGGATAGTCACTACACATGCTTACCAGGATTAATGGTAAGCATAAACATTGTAACCCAGGGAAACACCGATTGTGATGTCATCCATGGTGACCGTGTAGTGACTTCATCCTGTAATGTCCTGGGATCCAGGATTCTGGTCAAGATACCATGTGGCCTTTTCTGCACACTTTAGCTGGTATCCCTCAAGGGTTTGAACCAGGACACTTCTTACCTTCCATCTATAGACATAGAATTAATCTCCCAATTTTGCATTTTGATCTGTTGACAGTTGAGATTCCCAGCACTAGGCTGAAACAACATGAGAGATTCTGTACAGCAGTGTGAATCAAGCTGCATCGCAGCTGACAAAACTGCATGAAGTCACTTAAGCCCAACACTACTATTTTTTTTTTTTTGAGAGAGAGCCTCAATCTTTAGCTCTGAATAGAGTTCAGTGGCATAACAGCTCACAGCAACCCACAACTCCTGGTCACAAGTGATTCTCCTCCATCCATCTCCCCAGTATCTAGGACTACTGGTGCCACAATTCCTGGCTATTTTTTGTTGCAGTTTGCCCAGGGCCCAGTTTCAGAACATCACCCTCATTGTATGGGGCCAGAGAAATACCCCACTTTGCCACAGGTAATGTCCCTAGAACACTATTTCAAAGACCCATATGACACCTACCCCAAAACATCCATTGGAGAGAAGTTTACAAATTTATTATCCTTGGCTACAGCCTCAATTTGGTCATAGTCTAACAGGTCATAAACATGTCTAGATCACTTGAACCTTTAAGGTAATTCTGGTCTTTTTAAATGAAGAAAATGTTTACTGGTTGGTTTGTTGGTTTGCTGTTCATTGGTATGTGTATGTGTATGGGTATTTTTGAGATATGGTTTCTTTATATAACCCAGGCTAGTCTGTCTTGGCCTCAGCCTAGATCATAACAATCTCAAACCCTGGATTCAGGCAATTCTCCTGCATGAAACTCTCACGTGCCTAGGACTGCAGATGCCTGTCTTAACATCTAGATTATTTTTCATTTCTTAGTAATGAAGTCTGAGTCTTCCTCAGTCTGTTCTCAGTACCTCCTCATTCAAGAACTACCCTCATCTCAGACTACCAGAAGGCTAGCATTTTAGGTGTGATCCACCAGGTTTGGTCATTTTCTCTTTCTTTGTTTACTTCCCACCCTCCTTTCACCCTCACTCACTTTGACCTTCCTTCCTCCAAATCTCTCTCTCTCATTCGCTTGCTCTCTCCAATCCTTTCTTTCCTTCATCACTTTAATTTCTCCATCTCTCTCTTCGACACCTTAAGGTAAATGCCTGTAGTAGCAAACAAACAAATTATACAAGAAGCCTGCACACTGTACCCCATGATTGAACTAATGTACACAGTTATGATTCAATAAAAAAAAATAAAAAACAAGTGATTCCTGAATGTGTAGTCTTGAACTCTATACTTCAAATGGCTGAATTATCTGCTGTGTGAATTATATCTGAATAAAATGGATATTTTTTAATCCATGGGCTGTTATCTATGCGGAAAATAGAGAAAAACCTTCACAAAAACATAAACATGAATGAGCTCCATAGCTGACACCTATGATCCCAGCAATTTCAGAGGCCAAGGCAGAAAGATCACTGGAAGCTGATGGATTTCAGACCAGACTGAATAACACAGTGAGACCAATTTTGTCCAAGAAATAAGTGCAACATTCCCACCATAGTGTTGTCATGGACCTGTACTCTCTGCTATTTGGAAAGATAAAGTGTGGCGTATCACTTCAGCAGTTTGCATTGCCTTGAGCTATGATTGTACAAATGTATTTTTTTTTGTTTGTTTAGGGATAGAGTCTCACTTTATTGCATACAATTGAGTGCCATGACATCACACAGCTCACACAAACCTACAACTCCTGAGCTTATGAGATTCTCTTGCTTCAAAATCTCAAGTAGCTGAGACTACAGGCACCTGCCACAAAGCGTGGCTATATTTTTGTTGGATTTTGGCTATGGCCAGATCTGCGTATGCCACCCTCAGTATAGGGGGCCAGCTCCTTACCCACTTAGCCATAGGTGCTGCCCAAACATTGTATATTTCTGGTGAAAAGGATGACATGGTGTGTCAAAACTATAAGAAACATTCTGTATAGGGGGAGGATAAGTCCAGTAGCATACAAAATATTTTCTACATGAATCTCTAATGGGATTTATTACCAGGCTGGCTAGTCTATCTCTATATGGGTAAATCAACTGAAGAACACCCCAAATTAATAGAATCAATAAGAAAAAACAACATGGTGACCTCATTAGACACCGAACAGGGTTTTGACTGAGGCAAAACATCTTGTTGATAAAATATTTTCAAAATCTTAGATGAAAAGGGAATGTCTTCAGGAATACTAATGGTATTTACAGATGATTGTATACATATAATGTGCTATAATTGCACGATGAAATATTTTTCAACAATAAAAAGGAATGAAGTGCACATTTGTGTTACAATATAAATGAATCTTAAAATCCTTACAATAAGAGAAAATGAGGGGAGGAGGCAAGATGGCTGTCTGGAGCCAGCTTTTCACAGAGGCTCCCGTCCAAAAGGAGAATTAAAGGACAAAAGTTTAGCAAGTAAGGTGATGGTTTGGACCTGAGCCAGGAGAGAAGTTTGAAGAATGCACATCTCCCCTGCAGATGTGAGCAAAGAACACAAGGAAATAAACAATAGGTAAAAAAATTATTGCCAAGTGGATGAGTGTCCTCTCCCCTTTGAGAATGGCTTGCAATATACTTTCTGCAAACAAGTGTGTGGAGTTCACATCTCTTCCTATTTTATCCCATGAGAGAGAACCTCTAGAACCAGAACTCCTTCCCAGAGAGGATACATGAGGGTGACATGGTACTATCTCACCAGGCATAAAACTGAACATAGACACTACCCACAATTCTGAACTCCCAGCAGTCCCATCCACTCTCACCCCAAGGTCTGGAAACTTGTCCGCAGTGGAGGCCAGGTTCTTGGGCATTTTTTCAAGAGGTGTGGATGGAGCTTGGGTTGTTCCAGGTCTGTGTTGGTTCTGTGTAATGGTTATGAAGCGGGGACTGTGGAGCAAGGCAGCTATATGGCAGAGGACAAAGTGGTTCCACACTGGATAATACAGTAGTGGCAGTGGCAGAAAGAATATGGCTCACACCCCTGGGGATATTTTGGAGATACACTTCCCCATTCTCTTAGCAACCATAGGGAACTGCACTTGCACTCTGGTGGAAGCCACTGGGATGGAAATGCAGGCCTTGTGAGCAAAGAGTAGGCCTGAGGTGGTAACTGCTGGGGCGGGGTGCTGTGGGCACATAGAATAGAGTTTGAGCACGTGCAGAGGCAGAATACTCCTAGGGTGGGAGTGAATCAGAATTGCTGCTTTTGTTAGCCCAAAATGCAACTGGCTACCAGGGCAGCATAGCTGGGATAATAACATGCATGGAAGAATCAACAGCCCAGGGAGTGGCAGAAACTGAGAGCAATTTGTTAGCTCTCACCACACCCATCCCAAAGTAGAGTGCAGCAGAGCATGACATGCCAGCCCCGTGAGAATTGACACAGTGGAAGTGGCATAGGAAGGGGCTGAGTTGTAGTTAGTTTGAACTCAAATGGTCCTGGCCCAGAGGAGAATATCACTTGGACACAAACACAAATTGTGCAAGAATATAAGTGGCAGAAATATCAATTTGGGGCAGGGCTGGAACTGAGTGATAGTCCCAAGCTGCCATTAAGCACCAGAGGTTGTCAGGTTTCAGCACCCCCTGACAACTTGTGGCAGAGAGTGGCAGCCTAGCAGAGTAGACATAGATCTCCCTGTGACTCAGGCAATTGCAAACCCTTAGAGCATCTGCTCATTGGAGAGAACTGGGTCACATCCCTGTGGCATTACCAATGACTTGGTGTGACAGAGTAGCAAGGCGGGGAATGAGACATTGACCTTCCAGGAATAATTCATTTGCTTGGTAGATCCTTCTGACTCCATGGAGCACCGGAACAATTCACATTCCTGTCAGCAGATGCATGCTATCTATTTGCTATTGAACTTTTGAACTTTCCAACTTGAGACCATGTGCTGACTATGACAATTGTTTTGGACATCTTGACCTGGGCCAATCAAATGAAGACTAAGGTTGTACCCTGGTTGTGTTTTATTGGGAATGATTGATTTTCTTTTTCCAGTTGCTGCCTGTGGTTGGTGGAGTGTCTTAGTTACTGGTACTTATCCACAGCTGAGACTTCAAGCAAGAGTTACTGATTCACTATGATGGGACAGAGACCATAGGGAAATAAGGCAGAGCCACTTAGCACCAACACACCAAGCAGTTCCCCAGTGTCTCATCCCATAGTACTGTATGTATCCTTTGCAAAAGCTGTGGTGTAAATGCTGCAGTCACTAGTACTAGCTTTTCGGCAAAGGGATTAATCACTACTCCAGGATACCCCAACCCAATTTCACCTTGTCTGCTCATCTAGCCAAATGGTGAAAAATAATCATGGGGCAGAAGCAGTGGAAAAACTCCAGCAACATGAATCATCATAGTAGATCAAGTACTTCAAGGAAAAACAAGGCAGACATGCCAGAAGATCACATTAATAAATAAATGGCTGAGATGTCAGAAATCAAATTCAGAATTATTATGGCAAATAAGATTAACGGAATGGGCATAAAGTTAGAATTAGAAACTCAAGGAGTATTTCAAAGCTCATCTCAAGAATTCAATGAATTCAAAGACAAAATCACCAAAGATTTTTACACATTGAGTCAAGAACCTGCAGCCCGCAAACATCTGATAAATGCAGTAGAATCCCTCAGTAGCAAAATGAAACAGGAAGAAGAAAAGATGTCTGACAATGAAGACAATGGTTTTGAATGCTACCAAATGCTCAACAAGGAAGTGAATTGGAGAACAAAGAAAGGATAATTCTCTGTGGGAGCTCTGGGGCAGCTTGATGAAAACCAATATTTGCCTTATGGGAATTCCTGAAGCCAACAAGAATGCTTTGAATGGTCCAGATGCTCTACCTGGAGGAGAACTTCCCAAATATGGCAGGGCATTCAGAAATCCAGACAGCAGACTGTTTCTGAACCCCAGAATGACTCAACCCAAATAAATCATCTCCCAGACATATTACAATTAACCTTTCCAAAGATAATGTGAAGGAGAAAATTCTGCAAGCAGCCAGATGTAAGAAAACCATAACCTACAAGTGGAAGAATCAAAGTATTACTGAAGGTCTCTCTCCTGAAAATTATCAAGATAGAAGAGGGTGGTCATTGACTTTTATCATCCTAAAACAAAGTAACTTTCACCCCCCCAGTCCTGTATCCAGCTAAATTGACTTTCATTTATGATGAAGAAATTAAATACTTATATGATATTCACATGTTGAAGAAATTTGCCATAACTAAGCAATCTCTCCAGGATATTATCAGACCTATCCTTCAAAATGACCAGCACAATCCTCTGCCACCAAAGTAAACTCACTCAGAAACTTTTGATCAAATTCCCACTTCTACAGTGGTGAAAGGATTAAATATATCCACTGGACATTTGAAAAAGTCAAAATCCAAAATACTACCAGAATTGTCAATATTCTCAATTAATGTGGATGGATTAAATTGTCCTAAGAAGAGACACAGGTTTCCTGAATGGATACAAAAATTCAGGCAGATGTCTGCTGCCTACAAGTATCTCATCTTGCCTTTAAAGATAAATAAAGACTCAGAGTGAAGGGATGGTCATCTATCATCCAGCCAAATGGAAATTAGGAAAAAGCAGTGTGTTCCAATTTTATTCACAGATTAAAATTGGCTTTAAACCAATAAAGGTAAGGAAAGATAAGGATGGGCACTTCATATTAGGCAAGGGTAGCACTCAACATAATGAGATTTCACTTATGTACATTTACGATCCCAACCACAATGCACCGCAATTTATAAGAGAGACTCTAACAGACGTGAGCAACTTAATTTCTGCCAGCAAATCAAGAGATTATGGAGATTATGACATGTCTTTGACAGTGATGGATAGAGCCTCCAATTAGAAACTAAGCAAAGGGCGGAGTCTGTGTCTCAGTGGGTAGGGCGCGAGACCCATATACTCAGGGTGGCAGATGCAAACAAAGCCTTGGCCAAATTGCAACAATAAAAAAGAAATAGCCAGGTGTTGTGGCAGGTGTCTGTAGTCCCAGCTACTTGGGAAGCTGAGGAAAGAGAATCACCTAAGCCCAGGAGTTGGAGGTTGCTATGAGTTGTGTGATGCTATGGGCCTCTATCAAGGGTGCCATATTAGACTCTGTATCTACAACAACAGCAACAACAACAACAATAAAAGAAACTAAGCAAATAATTAGGTAAAGAATGGACATTTCTTAAACTGATAGAGGCCAACCACAGCAAACCCCCTGCCAATATCATATAAAATGGAGTCAAATTGAAATAATTTCCACTCAGATCAGGTACAAGGCAACATTGCCTATTTTTTATGCTGCTATTAAATATTGTAATTGAAGTCTTAGCCATCACAATCATGCAAGAAAAAGCAATCAAGAGTATACATATAGGGTCAGAGGAGATCAAACTTGCACTCTTCACAGAAGACATGATTTTATATTTGGAAAACCTCAGGAATTCAACTACAAAACACTTAGAAGTATTCAAGGAATACAGCGGTGTCTCAGGTTACAAAATCAATACTCACAAATTTGTATCTTTTATATACACCAACAATAGTCAAGCTGAAAACACACTCAAGAACTCTATTCCTTTCACAGTGGTTCCAAAGAAAATGAAATATTTGGGACTTTACCTAACAAAGGACATGAAAGATCTCTATAAAGAGAACAATGAAACTGTAGAAAAGAAATAGCTGAAGACGTTAAGAAATGGAAATGAATATACCATGATCATGGCTGGAAAGAGTCAACATTGACAAAATGTACATACTAACTAAAGAAATATACAATTTTAATGCAATCCATATTAAAGAACCACTGTTGTACTTTAAAGAACTCAAAAATATACTTTGTTTTATAGGGAATCGGAAAAAACCTTGAATCTCCAATAAATTACTCAGAAATAAAAACAAATCAGAAGGAATCACACTAGCAGACCTCAGACTATAGTATAAATCTATAGTGATCAAAATAGAATGGTACTGGCACAAAAACAGAGAGGTAGAAGTATGGATCAGAATAGAGAACCAAGAGATGAATCCAGCTATATACCATTATTTGATCTTCGTTAAGCCTATAAACATATGCTATGGAGAAAAGACTCCTTATCTAACAAATGGTGTTGGTGAACTGGCTGGTTACCTGTACAAGAAGAAAACTAGACCCATGCATTCACCATTACCTAAGATAGACTCTCACTGGATTAAAGAATTAAACTTAAGACATGAAACTATAAAAATACTAGAGGAGAGTTTAGGGAAAACACTGGAAGAAATCGGCCTAGGAGAATATTTTATGAGAAGGAACCCCCTGGCAATTGAAGCAACACCAAAAATACAGTACTGGGACCTGATCACACTAAAAAGCTTATAAACAACCAATAACACAGTAAGTAAAGCAATGAGACAACCCTCAGAATAGGAGAAGATATTTTCAGGTTATGTCTCCAACAATGGTATAATAACCAGAATCCACAGAGAATTCAAACGTATTAGCAAAAAAAGAACAAGTGATACCATCTCATTGTGGGCAAGGACTTGAAGAGAACCTTCTCTGAAGAAGACAGGTGCATGGCCTACAGACACATGGAAAAATGCTCTTCATCCTTAGTCATCAGAGAAATGCAAATCAAAACCACTTTGAGATATTATCTAATGCCACTTAGATGAGTCCACATCACAAATCCTAAAACCATAGATGTTGACATGGATGTGGAAAGAAAGGAATACATCTGCACTGTGGGAGGGACTACAAACTAATGTATTCCTTTTGGAAAGGTGTTTGGAGATCACTTAGGGATCTATAAATAGACCTGCCATTCAATCCTTCAATTCCTCTACTACTTGTATATCCAGAGGAACAAAAATCGTGATATAACAAAGATATGTACAACAGAATGTTTACCATAGCCCAATTCATAATTGCTGAGTCATGGAAGATGCCCAAGTGCCTATTGACACATGAATGGATTAATAAATTGTGGTATATGTACACCTTGGAATATTATGCAGCCTTAAAAAAGATGGGGACTTTACCACTTTCATGATTTCATGCATGGAACTGGAACATATTATCTGGAGTAAGTGGAAATAAAGGCAAGGTCCACAACACTTGACTACTTTTCCTATTTCAATAGAAAACAGGTGGGAGATTGATCCTGAGGGTGTCTTGCTGTTGCTCAGCCTTGTCTCCAACATGTGAGCTCAGAGGATCAGCTCACCTTGGATTCCCAGTGGACTACCATATTCTAGTCAGGCATGGCAAATGTCATTGAACTCTAATTAATAATTGACCTTATGTGAGGCTATAAGGAGTGTCCAATTCTCAGGCCCTAGTGACACATATGGAGTAGTTCAGGACTGTTTTGCATATCCGTGTTGGCCGATATCACCACAATAGTGCAAGGATCTCTTTTCTGTTTATCAGGGTTCATTAGTGATTGTATATTGAATGTGTGGCCCAACAAAATTCTTCTCTTTCCCATTTGGCCATGAATCCAATAGAGTTTGGACACACCTGACCCGGAAGGAAGGAACATTGGAACTTTTCAGGTAGGTGGATATTTCCCATGATCATCATAAATAAGTGCCAGAATGAAATACACAACTGGACACAATGCCTAACCAGCTTTGTAGAGAGTACCTTTAATGAGACACCTATCCTCAAAAACAAGCCTATTCTAGAGAAAAAACTAACATGTCATGAAAAGTACAACTGAGAATTGTGTGATTTCAGGTCTGTGAAATCACTGTCTAATATTTGGGCTCAAGTTTTTGTTCTGTATCATCTCAGAAAAGCCCTAGGTATAAACCAGTCTTTCACTTACTTACAAATCCATACTGTGAAAAGGACAGAAAGGGTTGTTGAATCCCTTGGCCAAATATACAAACTTTTGGAAGAAGGAATTGAGTGGGGAGAAAAGAACCCCACTCTTTTGTAGCAGGTTCAACTGAATGAAAAACCTGAATAGCCACTACACATTATTAGCAGGAATAAGGTTGAGCTTAAAAATGGTAACCCAGGGCAACACCCATTGTGATGTCTTCCATGATGGCCACGTAGTGACTTCATCTGGTAATGTCTGCTCACTTTAACTGGTGTCCCTCAAGGGTTTGAACCAGGACACTTCTTAGCCCTCCATCCACAAACAAAGAAGTGACCTCCCATTTGTGCATTATTGATTCTATTGTAGGGTGAGATTCCTGGCACTAGGCTGACACATCATTTAAGATTTTGTACAGCAGATTGACTGAAGCTGCATCACAGCTGACAAAAATGCATGGAGTCACTTAAGTAGGACACTCCTTTTTCTTTTTTCCTTGAGGCAGCGTTTCTCTTTGTCATGCTCAGTTTATTTCTGTGGCATCACAGTTCACAGCAAGCTCCTGCTCCTTGACTTAGGCCATTCTTTTTCCTCAGCCTCCAGAGTAGCTGTAATTACAGGCACCCTCTACATCTCCTGGCTATTCATTCTTGCAGTTTGGCTGGGACCATGTTCAAACTCACCATCCTCGTAAAATGGTGTCAGTGTCCTACCCACTGATACACAGGCAATGCCCATGGGATGCTATTTCAAGGACCTGTTTGAGTCCTACACCAAAACATCCATTTGAGAGAAGCTTACAAATTTATTATGCCTACATGTAGCCTTCATTTGGTCATAGCTTCACAGTTCTTCAGTATGTCTACCTTGCATGAACCATCAAGGTAATTCTGGTGTTTTTGGATGATTAAAATATCTGTTGGTTGTTTTGTCAGTTTATATGTGCATGAGTGTATGTATGGGTATTTTTGAGATATGATTTCTGTATGTGGCCCAGTCTAATCTTTCCTGGCTTCAGCCTAGATCATAGCAACATCAAACTCAAGGACTGTAGCAATTTCCCTGCATGAGACTTCCATGTGGCTAGGAATACAGAAGATTGTCACAATGGCTAGGTAATATTTCGCTGTTTAGTAGAGACAGTGTCTGAGTCTTGTTCTGTCTATTCTAGCACCATCTCATTCAAGAACTCCAGTCATGTCAGCGTGCCAGAAGGCTAGGATTATAGTTGTGAGTCATGCAGTTTAGTCATTTTATCTTTCTTGTTTCCTTTCCCCTCCCTCCATTTGGCACTCCCTCACTTTATCCTTCCCTCCTAAAAATTGTCTCTTTTTCATTCTCTTGCACCCTCCATTCCTTTCTTTCCTTCATTCCTTTATTTTCTCTATCTCTGTCTTCTACCCCTAAAGGGAAACATGTCTAGTAACAAAAAATCTGAGCAGTGCCTATGGCTCAAAGTAGTAGGGCACTCGCCCCATATACTGGAGGTGGTAGGTTCATGCCCAGCCCTGGCCAAAAACTGAAACAAACAAACAGCAAAATAATAATAATAATAATCTATACAAGTGATCCCTGAATGTGTAGTCTTCAACTCTGTAATTGAAATGGTTTAATTCAGGATTGTGTGAATTATATCTGAATAGAGTTGTTACTTTTAATTCCATGGGTTGTTATTTATGAGGAAAATAGAGAAAAACCTTCACCAAAACATAAGTGTGACTGAGCACCATAGCTCATAGTTATAATCCCAGCAATTCCAGAGGCCAAGGCAGAAAGATCACTGGAAGCTAAGGAGTTTCAGACCAGATTGAGCAACATAGTAAGACCTCATTTTCCAAGAAATAAGTGCAAAATTTCCTCACCTGTGGTGGCATCTGGCTGCACTCTCAGCTGCTGAGAAGTGTAAACTCAAGATCACTTGAGGTTAGCAGCTTTCATTTCCTTGAAGTATGATAGTACCAACGTATTTTTCTTGGAAAAGGGTGAAAGACAGGATCCAATCTCCAAGATATAAACTGTACAGGTGCAGGAAAATCTGGTAGCATACAAAATATTTTATACATGTATCCCAAATGGGATTTATTACCAGGACTGCCAGTCTAACTCTATGTGGGATAATCAACTAGTAGAACACACTATATTATTAGAACCAATTTAAAAAAACCATACGGTCCCCTCAATTGATAAAAAAAAAAAGAAAGGCTTTTACAGAGGTAACATATCTTGTTCATGAAATCTTTTAAAAATCTTATATAATAAGGGAACATCTCCAGTACTATTAAAGGGATTTATAGATGATTGGATATATATCATGTGGTATATTCACCAGATTGAATATGTTTCAAAAATCAAAAGGAATGAAGTGTATATTTTTGTTGCAATAGAAATAAACCTTAAAATCATTATGATAAGGGAATAAGGCAACTTACAAAAGACCACAAAAGACATGACTGACCTCAGAAGAAAACATCAAGACAAGGTCAATTGTCTACTAGGAGCAGGCAGGTGGAGGAGGGTGGTGGGGAAGATGAAAATGACTGCAAGTAGGTATTCACATTCTTTATGTGGGGAGAGAATCCAAAGTTCTAAAATCAGATTGTGATGATAGCTGTACATTTGTGTGACTACACTGAGAAAAACGGAATGGTACACTTTCCAAGGGAGAACTACATATTTCAATGAAGCTACTTGACTATGTTTTCGAAAACGTGAGGTGCTCAAAAGGCTCACATAATAAGAAATACCCAGTACTTCTTAAGAGTACTTGAGAGACAGTCGACCCTATCTCCCTGCTCACACACAGGTTACCATGAATTGACATGGAAGGCACATTGTTTCATCCTACATATGTTGTCATTTTCTTTTTCCTATAGACAGAGTCTGATTCCCTTCCCTTGGGTAGAGTGCCTTGACGCCATCCTACCTAACTGTAATCTCAAACTCACAGGCTCAACAGTTCCTATTGCCTCAGCCTCCTCAGTATCTGGGAGTCCATGGGCTTCCCCAGAGTGACCAGTTATTTGGACCACCCACTTCTGCCTCCCAGAGTATTAGGATTACAAATCTGAGCAACCACACCAAATTTTGCAGTTGAGATTTTTTTCACACTATATTTGGTGGCCAGTGGTGGTGCTTAATGTCTGTTATCTTGGCATTTTGGGAAGCCCATCAGTTGAGTTTTCTGAGTTTCGAAATTAGAGAACAGCCTGAGCCCTAGTGATATCTCCATCTCTGAAGAACAAAAAATGGCTGCATGTTATGCAGGCACCTAGAGTCCCAGCAGAGGGAGTAGGTTTTCTTGAATACAACACATGAAGCTTACTGTGAGGTATGATACCAGGGCACTCTACTAAGGTCAAAAAAATAAGGCTCTTTCGCAATACATAAATGGAGGAAACATTGGTCGGGAACCTATCCCTCATTTTTATTTTTGAACACAGTTTTAGTGTTGAAATTTTTCCCCTCGTTTAGACGTCAACTAGAGAAATGATTCTCACATTGGTGAATGGTTATCCTACAACTTCTATTAATCAAATATTTGGATTTTACGTAATTTGGACCCTTTGATATCCTAGATTCTTGTAGTCACTGGAAACTTTCCACACAGTAAATTCTGTTTGTTTGTTTGTTTGTTTGTTTTGTAGAGGCAGAGTCTCACTTTATTGCCCTCAGAAGAGTGGCTTGGCTTCATACAGCACACAGCAACCTCCACCTCCTGGGCTTAGGTGATTCTCTCTCTGCCTCCCAAGTAGCTAGGACTACAGGCCCTGACCACATGTCTAGCCATTCTTTTGCTGTGGTTTGGCCATGGCTAGATTTGAACCCACCACCCTCAGTATAGGAGGATAGTTTCCTACTCACTGAGGCACAGCTGCCAACTCATCACATAGTGAATTATTAATTCAAATTAGGTTTTTCATATGCACACTAAAAAATCCAGAGTATACCCTCCACCTCTTCTGTTGGTCTCCTTGATTCAGGACCAATGTTACCTTCCCCCAATCCATCTGAGCCAGTGAACAGATGTCTCTGGACAACCCATACCCATCAGTTCAACTAGAAACATCCTAATGAACCAATCCCAAACCTGCTTGTCCTGACTCATTGTTCCCCTCCCCCAGGAGCCACAATAAATCTCCTCCTTTATGTGGTCCCATTTTCCATCTGCCTACTGACCTCTCCTTGGACTTTGGCTCTTGGAAACTGTGCCTAGCAAAATTTCTTTCTTTCTTTCTTTTCTTTCTTTCTTTCTTTCTTTCTTTCTTTCTTTCTTTCTTTCTTTCTTTCTTTCTTTCTTTCTTTCTTTCTTTCTTTTCCTTCCTTCCTTCCTTCCTTCCTTCCTTCCTTCCTTCCTTCCTTCCTTCCTTCCTTCCTTC
>CAUYON010109858.1:0-63361 GCA_963573935.1 Arctocebus calabarensis | reverse complement strand
GAGATCTTTGGTCATTTTGTCTTTGAATTGGTTGAATTCTTGAGACATCTTCTGAATTAATCCTATAATCTCTACCTCCATATTTGTTTCCATTTTATTAATCTTGTTTGCAATCCATATTCTAATTTCAATTTCAGACATCTCTGCTATCTGTTTGTTGATGGGATCATCTGGATTGGATGGTTGGTCATTTTGGGGGGGAGTTGCACCATTCTGTTTATTCATGTTGCCAGAGTTTTTCTGCTGGTTCTGCCCCATGTTTGTTTTTCAGTTTTTAGCTATATGAGCAGGTCAGTAAAATTGGACTGGAAACTTCTATGGTTGTGGTTGACCAGCCCTCCACCTAGAAACTGGGGTGGTGACTACAGCCTTTACAGTTCAATAGTTCCAGACCAATTGTAAATGCAGACAATCTGGATTCTGGATGAGTTGGAGTTCTAGACTTCCAATCCAGGGTAGAGGGTGGACTGAAGGATCAAAGTGGTAAGAAAAACATTTACAACACCAATCACATTGAGAGCAAATGGGCTAATGCACTCGTAAAAGGGCTACCAGACACACAAGCCCACAGATTCACCCACAGTCAGAAACATTGACATACAGACAAAACATAACAATCAATCAAAGAACAACAGCTAAGAACAAAAAGGAAAAAAAAAGAATTCTACAATAAAAATGATACTTGTAAAATACTTGAGAAAAGAGAAGAAGAAAAGCCCCTAACAAATATGATGAAAGCACTCTTATAAGCTATAAGAAGGGAAGAAGCAGAAGGGGAGAGAGAACAATGAAATTAAAACAGGAGAGGAAAAAGAAATGTACAATTGAGAATAGAAGATAATAAAAATAGCCTAAGAAAAGAAAGTGAAATAAAAAATTATTTATCAATGGCACCTCCAAGAAAAGGGTATTCAAAAAAAAAAAAAACAACCTCAAAAATATTGTTCTTGTATATATATAGAAATAAAGGTCTTTATGTATGCAGTTGACGTCAACTTCAGTGGAGTTAATTTATAATGCAATATGCTTTGTGGACACCAGATGGCGCTGTGAGTGGTTCTCAGGCTTATATGTGATTCACCAATTATATTGTTGCTATGGTAACCAAGTTTGGCCAGTCACCATTTTTGGAGTTTCTCCACTGGTTTGCATTGGAAAAAGTGCTTTACTTTTGGGTGCTCAGCTCCAAACGACATTCCCATCCGACCTCCAACCTTGGTGCATGAGTCCACTCATCCCAAAACTCTCCGCTCTGCCCTCCTGGTCTCTCGCAATCCGGCAACTGCAATCGGCTGTGAGAGGGGAGCTCGGTACTGGCCACCGGAGAGGGCCTTGGGGTGGCTACAGTTTATGGTGGGCTTGGTGGGCATGGTGGTGGCTGCAATTCGCTGCAGGTGCAGCGGCCGTGGCTGGAGGGAAGAGGGAGCTCCCGCGGGGCTGTTGCTGCCACTTTGAACTGCTGCTTTTTCTCCAGCTGAAGTGCTCAGGGCCCTCTTCACTGACTTCCACAGCTCAAAGTGTCTTTTCCACACCCCAGAATCCAGCGCCCCCTGCACAGTCAGACCTCACCAGGATTCCCCACCTAGGTTATAGCACTGATGGATCACCTACTCCCAGTGTTCTTGGGAAAAGGCGCTGGCCATTTTGGATATTCCAATATGTCTGTTTCTGGCAGGGTCCCGTCCCTTCATCTCGCTTGGGCAGCCTGGGACTCTGTGGATCCTAGCAGCACCCCTTTCTGGTCGTCAAACTCTGAGATCTACGCTTTGGTGGAATTAGGTTTTGTGAGTTGTGACCTGCTGTCCTTCTTGTGGGAGGGGCCGGCTGCCCCTCCGCTGGGCAGGGGGAAATGGTTTACAGCAGTTTCCATGGTTATGAACTATATTTCAAATACAACAATTCATCAAATTGCTGTGCATCTCCAGCTGCCCCTCCACTCCAATAATTCATATGGGGAAAGATCCAGAGCTCCCTCCCTCTCACCTGCCAACCAGGGAGAGATGGGCTATGGGACTGTCTCCGCCGCCATCTTCCTCCTGCTCCTCTCTCTCTCTCTTTTTCTTTTTTTTTTTTTTGATCAACATAATTTAAGTGTGCCGTGGAAGTTAACCATAGGTTGAAGTGTGCCAGGAGATTAAAAAAAAAAAAAGTTGAAAAACACGGATTTAAATCCTTCTCTCTATTTGTTACTTTGCTATCAATCCTTCTTACCTGTTCAAGGGCATCACTCAAGCAATCTTCCCATCTCTCTTATGTATCAGTCATCACCCTTTCTATTGAATCTTTCTTGACAGCATCAACATTTTTCTTACATCCTCATTTTTATTACAAGTTTTCATCTTATTTCTTTGCTGTTTTTTTTTACTCAGGAGTCCTTGAAAGGGCTACCAATATTCATTTTCTTAAAATTTTTAAGTATATGTACATGTATTTTTTTCATAGGTAAAGACAGGGTTTCCCTATGTTGCCCATGCTGGTCTCAAACTCTTAGGCTCAAGCAGTCCTCCTAGCTCAGTCTCACAAAGCACTGGGGTTATATGTGTAAGCCACTCTACCTGGCCAACCTATATATATATATATATATATATCAAATTTGTTAACTTATTTGAAAGTGAGTGGCAGCAATGACAAAAACATTACTCCTTAGCAATCAGTTGTAGAATTTTATCACGTCATGACAATTAAGCAAAGGCAATGAGACCACCATAACTGCATTAGAACAATATCATAAGCTTCCTTTGAAGTGTGTTGCCAAACAGAAGAGAATAGACATTTGAGAAAAATGTGGATTACTGTTAGTATAGAAGGAGGCACAGATATTGACTATAAATAGTGTTTGTGTCACTCATTGTTTCTCAGAGACCTAGTCAATGGGGAAATAGATATCAGATATCTATCAAAATAGAAAATGGGCACCATTTATGGTAAAGCACTATTTTACTTTTAGAATAACAACAGTAATGCCACAAAAGACCCTAGTGTTCGGTGAAACACCAGGTGGAGAACAGCAGTGAGATCAATGGCATAGGATACACAAGGCAGAGTAAGGGTTGCAATGACTTGGATGCCAAGTCTTTAGTAAATCATGAATCTAAGGTAAACATTATCACGTGTCAAAATTGAAAATGCAGTGAACACTCGAAACAAATAAGGTTCACTGAGAAGAAAAATACATTGACAACAACGAAAACGCCCTAGATACTAATCTACTTTAAAAACAGTTCCATGTGCTTCAGAAAGTATCTCATAAACTCTGTCAGTTTTCATGGGTCACTTGAAATACTACTACTACTACTACTACTACTACTACTACTACTACTACTACTACTGCTATTACTACTATTAAATTATGATTATCATTGTTTTGGAATATTTAAGAGAGTTGTAAAGATAAGCACAGATTCACCACTGTAGTTTGTGTTTAAGTTGTTTTTAGTCTTACTATGAGACTTACTTTGCCTGTATCATTCACCTAGGATGTTTGCTTCTGAGTTTATCAGAGACAAATTTACTTCCAGATATTTGAAAAGCTACATAGCACATACTTCCCTGGTAAGGAATTAAAAAAATGATGAACAAAGAACTGAAATCTTTACCATCCATCCTGCTCATAAATAGCAATTGTGTGGACTCCATTATTTCCAAAATCTATGTTGCTTTCTTTTCCGTGTTTCACCTTTCCTCAGAAGATACAATCTTAGCAGTATCACAAGGCAGAAGAGAAATGGAAATAGATGCAACTGAACTCAATATTTCTCCCAAGATTTTGTTGGTGATCTGTTGCTTTGAGGTAGAAACTGTACCTTCTTCTTTGAGATATTATAAATACCAGTTGGCTACTATTTTCCAGAAGAAAGTGGAATCCATGTGCTTTGGTGTTTCATGGGAGAGTCTAGAGTGGGTCATGATGTTCCACGGCCCCTCCAATATCCTAACAAATTAGAATATATGTATATGTTATATATGTCATATATACACATGGTAGCTACTAATATAGAAGAGGAGTATTATTTCTGGTAAAACAAAATAAGAAAATATGGGCAGCACCATGTTACAAAGTAGAGTTAATTATTCTTGGGTACCCTGAAGTGAAAACATCAGACAAAACCTATTGTCCACACACAGACAAGAATATATCCAGATGTGATTATTTCATGGATTTTAGAACATGAAAGAGATGGTTGTAATGCTCTAGGACAGTGGTTCTCAACCTTCCCGATGCCGTGACCCTTTAATACAGTTCCATATGTTGTGGTGACCCCCAACCATAAAATTATTTTTGTTGCTACTTCATGAAGGAGCACAAGATGAGGAACTGTATTAAAGGGTCACAGCATTACGAAGGTTGAGAACCATCGCCAAGTACCAAATTAGGGGGGAAGAAAGAAAGAAAGTAATGGCTCCCACTAGAACATAAATTCTGTGAAAAATCTTGGCGTTGTTCAGAGCTGTATTGCAAATGCCTGACCCATAGAGAGTTTTCAATAAATCCTTATAGAATGAACCGCATAAAATGATCATTAGCAACTTTAAATGTGTCTTTCAGGTTTTTTAGGGTAGGGTCTGATAGCTCAACAAAAAATGTCTGTCTCTGAGTTGAACATCGAAAAATATTTTGCAAATGTCCATGTTAATTCCTAGCAGCACATATATTTCTTCCAACTGAGGGTTAATCCTCTTATTAGTTAACTCCAAGTTCCAAACAGTGTACCTTGGAAGCAGGAATTCACAATTTCGAATTAGCCCAGAATGAGCATGTGTTGCACCTGGAAACAATTAGGTGCCAGAGCTGTTTAGGAACGCAGGTGTTCTGGCAAGCAGCAAACTTCCATTCTGTATAACCAGCTGAAGATCTTGATTAATTGACTTGGTTTTAACCTCAAGTACTGTCCACTGAGTTGCTAAGAGAAATGAGATGACAATGAACTTTAGTTACAAGGGGAGAAGTAAGAACCATTATGTGTTTATGTGAAAAAATAAACCTAATTCATCATAACATGTGTAAGAAGGTATTAGTATTAATAATTCTCTGAATTTTCAGCGTACTTTTCTCTTTTATTCTCAGAAGATAACTTCAATGAGAGCAAGGGACTGTATAGTGTAGTGCTGAAAATTCCATCTATTTAAGGAAAAAAATGATCATCTCAAGAATCTGCTCTTGGGAAATTCATTTCCCTATTATCAACTTTCTTCTTTTTCTTTTAGTCTACATTAAAGAATTAGGGATAATACTTCCAGGAAAAGGAATTTAATACAAATTCATAAAATTAGTACATCATTAATGTTAAAACAGTATTTCCCTCTCTAGAAAACATTTTATCTCAGAATAATTATACTGATGAATATGTCAGTATTCCACATTTCTGTCTGATGGTATAGCTAGCAAAAGCAAACAAAATTCATAGTAGCAAAACCCATGACGACTGATTGATCACAGATGCAACCTTTAAATTTGTAATTTCCTTTTTTTATTTTTTGCTAATAGATTTAAAACTGATAGCTTCTTAGAGCTAGTAAATTGGTGCAGGATGCAGCTAAAAATTAATCCATATGCTTTTTTTTCACAAAACAAACTTTAAAATATAATAAAGTGGCTGCTTATCATTCTTTTCTTCTTCCTCTTCTAATGATTAACTACTTTGGGAATTATAATATCTAACACTTGCTTTTGAATCATGGTTGTTTATGTTGCCATCTAACCACTAGACAAGGTTATGACAACAAAGTTTCTGACATAAGCAAAAAATTATTCAACTATGTCTATTAGTTGACAACCTTCGGTGAATAATTCCTGGAAAAAACAGGGAGAAGGCAGCTCCATCTCAGTTAGCACAGAGATGCATTCTAGTGATCACCCTACTTCCTATGACTTCATTTCTGAAATTTTAAAGTATGTAGGACAATGTCTTTGTCAGTAGTATGAAGGTTACATTGAGAGAATGTTTTAAATACTAAGAAATCAATGTTAAACATATGAGATCTTTAATGATAAAAATGTTTGCCATGTTTTACCTTATTTATACATATTGATCTTTATTTCTAAATAGCCAGCCTTGTATTATATTTATATTCTTCCCCAGATCCCAACTCTCTGTCAGCCTTCTTACACATAACACCTTCTAACCTACTACACATTTTTATATCATGTATATCTTATCCTTTTTTTATTGTTGTCTTTATTCTTAATTGTATGTAAACTTCACCATCTACAAGTTACTGATAATAGATTATAAATAAATATTTCTAATGTAAGAAAAGGATGAATAAAGATAATCCAAGGGCAAAACTCAAACTTAACACTGTCACTTCTGAGTCGTATGATAATTTATTTAATGTTTTGAATCAAACTGGCTACAAGGAATGATGTTAATAGCTGTAATTGTCAGTAACATTAATTGAAACTATTATCTATTAGCCCTTTGGTGGGCATTGGAAAGTATACTTTCTTCACATTATGATGATGTAATATCATCAGTTTATATAATTAACTTCTTTATACCCACTTTCAAGGTGATAAACAGAAACAGAAATTTTTCAAGACAAATAATTTTCAAAAGATCATATAACTAGAAAGAAAAAGATAGGTGCTCAACCTCCAGCCTTATCTACACTGGCTGTGCCCTTGTAAAGAACAAGTTTGCACAGCTATAAATGTGAACATGTTTTCTAAATGTAAAAGCAGCATAAAAGTGTCAAAAGAGAAATTAAGTTCTCCCCATGTTGTTTTTGATGCCTAAAAATGAAAAGAGCCCTTTAATAAATGAATTTTAAAATCTAGGCATATGCATTTCTGAAGTTTCTAACATACTGCTAACATTGTAAATAGAAATAACACAGAACACAGATATAACTTTTTCCTTCTCCAACTAGAGATGCTTGGTTGACACCTCTCTAGGCTACAAATGGATCTACACTGAAGCACAGAGGGGAGGGATGGGGGGTCAAACTAAATGCGAGATTGAATCACTTAGGAAATAATTGTAAGAACTTGGTTAAAACATGAAGGCCTATCAGAAGCTCTTGTTATAGCAAAGAAGAAATAGTTCTGCAGAAACTAAAATTTCTTCTGAACTCCACAGACTCTTTTTCTCTGGGATTATAATAATACGTACAAATCAATTTTCTTTATAATACCTAAGTATGTCTATAAAGAAACTTCCTCTTAAATATTGTAAGATACAACTCTATACCTATATTTTTAATTTTGTAATCTTTCTTGAATATGAAAGATATAAATTTTGACTGGGTTTAAGGCCACAGATCCTCTTTCTGTGTCCCATGTCCTCCCTCCAGGAATAACTTCTCATCTTGTGGGTTCTTAACTGTCTTCCAGGTGAATAGATAGTTTTATGTTAATGGTATTTTTAAAGCTTTGATGGAAAAGAAGTGGCCCTAATTAAAAGACTATTCATCCTAAATATCAGAATTTGTAGAAGGAAAATATATAGAAGCTTTCCCTGTGTAGGCTTTGGTTAAGATAGAACTAGAAACTTTAGGGAAAGATATTTGACTCTATCAGTTATGTCTCCCTATGTCAAAAATATACTGATTATTTGGAGTTAGGGGTATTAAGGAGGGCAAATGGGGGGGAGGGTGTCTCTGAAAATTGAGTCACTCAATCATGACCTCGTAGGCTAAGTGATTTTTGAACACCATTTGCAGAGTTGCATACCGCATCCTGGCACACATTTATTACAAATAAAAACAAAAAGATTCAGAATCCAAACTGAGCAAGGGATTCAGGAATCATTTCCACCCTTTTCATACCCAAACCACATAACGCCCAGTTAACATACACACTGTATTAATGAAGAAACATCTACAAGTTGATTAGCTACAATAGCTCCAGTCTATTCAAATGTGTTAGTGCTGAAGGGACATTGTGGTACCTAATTTGATTTCCCCCTGAGCAGTACATGGCGTGTTATTTGATGCCCTTCAAAGGACACGATTAGCTGCACTATAAAGTGTCTGATTTTATTAGCTTTGCTGGGTTTTATCAGTTTGTAAATGTGTTATTTTTTTCCATTTATTGTGCCTATGGGATCCAGAGATAGAGTAAGCATCAAGTTAATATGTTTTGGGAAGGCAGCGATGGCCATACTTTAACGCTTACACTGTGTTGTGATGACATTGAAGGTGGAGTCGTGGAAGCTGTAATGTCAGGGCCATTTATCAAGGCAATTCTTCAATGCTATAAACTTCAGTTCTGACATTGAATTCAACAGGAGTCTTTTGTTTTAAATAGAACCAAGTGTTTCTGAGCTGCACTGCTAACAATCGTCCTTAACTGAATAACAAGTAGTCAATAATAAAAAAGAGAAATATAGGTCAGGCAGGTGTTGAGAGAGAGAAGGAAACAAAGGTGTTGGCCTGAGGTACTGTCTTTGAGACTTTTTGATTTGAGAAAGAAAACTGGGTTCAATTTTAGTTATTTAAGTATAAAAAGGAAAAGTTCCAGAGGCATCTAAAAATGCCACCAACCCATTGCTTTTGATTCGGATACAAGACACAGTGTACTCATTTAACTAGATGGCTTGGTGGGAAACTATTTCAATGCCATGTATTCAAAGGGTGCCAAACCAAATGACATAATTGGCATTGACGATGCTCGGAGCGGTTAACAGGTGTTTGTGGCTCTGAGTTTGTGTGTTCTTTTCAGGTTGCCTTTCATTTAACTTTCTCAGTGCCCATTCACACGGTTTGCCCATGCATCAAGGGTGGTGTCCAAACAATTAATACATTGAAGATAATGCACTGACATAAATTTTTAAAAATTTTTTCAACTCTATAATGAACATTTTCTTGTTATTTGGAATCCCAAAGAAAATCTGAGGTCTTCTTTTCACCAATCACACTCCAGGCACAAATCTTTCATTCATTTGATCACTTTTACCTACTTACTAATAGAAATATGAATACGGCTTATATGTAATGTGTTTAAGTGATATGTCTTAATAGGAATAAAAAAATCACAAAGCATTTTAAGTTTTAGTACCCAAATACAACTTGGGGTGTGTGTGCAGACATACACATTTGTTGTGTGTGTTAGTTGACAGTAGAGATAGAATATATTAGGGGCTGCTTTTACTTCTCAGTATAATTTTGTATTAGATATTATTTCCTTAACTCCACATTATAGCCTTAGGAAATTGAAACTATTTTTATAACAATTCACCCCAAACCCCACAACAAGTAAATAGCAGAGTAGTGTCAAAATATTTTTGAGATGAGGTCTAAGATAGAAACAAATGGATAATTTAAATGATGTACTCAAGATAGGCTGTGAGTCTTTCAGTTAAAAGATTGACATCAGCAATTCTCATATTCCCCATATTTTTTTTCCCCTTTTCATGCCTACTTATCCCACCTTATCTGATATATGATCTTCACATACAAGACAAACTGAATTCTATTAGATAAGATGTTGGCAAATCAGTACTTAATGTTATAAACAAATTAAAAGAGAGGACTTTTTTTTTTTTTTTTGGAGACAGAGCCTCGAGCTGTCACCGTGGATAGAGTACTGTGGCATCACAGCTCACAGCAACCTCCAATTCCTGGGCTCAAGCGAGTCTCTTGCCTCTGCCTCCCAAATAGCTGGGACTACAGGTACCTGCCACAACACCAGACCATTTTTTTTTTGGTTGCTGCCATCATTGTTGTTCGGCGGGCCCAGGCTGGATTCGAACCCGCCAGCTCAGGTGTACGTGGCTGGCGCCTTAGCCCATTAAGCCACAGGCGCCGAGCCTAAAAGAGAGGACTTTATGTTTAAACTAAGTCACTCAAATAAAAATAAATGGAGTTAGGGATCATTGCTGTTCTTTTCCTTTAAAGGAAAGGGCATTTGTGATGACACTCTTGGACTACATAATAGAAAATACTATGTTTTAACAATTATTAAAACCCTTCAAAGTTTGGATAAATGTTTGAGTGCGAGAGAATATACCAATATCTGTATCTACTATTTATCTGTCTATGACTGAGGCATGGCTTCTACAAAGTATCACATTTTTGGAAGAGGGCATTGAAATGTGAACATGGGAAAATTACATTAAGTTTCGAAAGTTGTTCTCTGCTATTAATTATTTTTCTTCGCACTTAGTCAAAGATATTTCACACACATGCACATGCACATTAAATGGCCTAGGTTGCTTTCTTAGGTGACTTTTTAAATGTGATCCAGGCTAAGACCAAAAAATTAATAATTTAGATACTGTGGTACCATGGAGAAATTTGGCATTGAATGCATGTATTTCAGAAAAACAAAGAGCCCACTATTATCTTTTTCTAAGTGATGTTATAGTCTTAAGTCCTCAAAACATTTGAGTAGTACAGAAAAACAGGACTCTAGTCACAAGCAACAGAACATATATTTGATACACTCTTCAGTTCCCTTAGACAGCTCAGCTGTCTAGAAGACTTTACATTCTAGTTTTCCTGGACTTGCATTTTGTAAGTATTAGATAGTAGCCTAAATCTTTTGCTGCACAATCTAGCATTCTTTCTGTAATATGCAATTTTATTAAAAGGGAAGAATAATATAAGAATACTGATTTTCAAAGATCAAATGGTCACAGTGTCACGTTGTGGGTTTTTAAAATCTGCTTTGATTTAACAATGAAACTCTGGCTCATTATTGATGGAAGGCACAAACCTTTTCTCCTTCTATACTTCCTGGCTGGCCATTGTCTCTTTTCAAAATCAATCAACTACTATTTTTGTATATTCATTATTTTCCAGTAATTATTAACTAAATATTCCCATTCTTTATGTTGAGTGTCTTTTGAATTTTTTTCCTCCCTTAGCTAAGAAATATGTATGTGTGCATATGTAAATAGTAGTTTCACCTATAATGTATACATTATGCATATGATTATATACACAATATATTTGTAAATATGTATAATATATGTGAAACACATACATTAGTATAACATTTCTTTATCAAAAACATGAGAAAACTTTACACTTTTTATTGATAAAATAGTAATAAGAAATAAAGAAACAAAAGTGAAATAAAGGATCGCAGATTTTAACACTTCTTTCTTTAATGGGAAATAACATAAGACTTTATAATTGCAAACAATTTCAAAGCCATTAGTTTTAAGCTAGAGCTGATTTGCATTGTAAACGATAGATATTACTATTTTGAAATAATTATAATATTACCAAAAAAAGCAGATATAGCCCAAAGATTTCCTTTACGTCCCTTTTCCATGATTCCCAAATGTTAACCTTTGCCACATTTGCTTTATCCTTCTATTTTTTCCCAAAATACTTGTAAATGAACTCCAATGCCACTTTTCCTGTACATACTTCAATGTGCATATTCTGAAAGCAATGCCGTTCTCTTGTATGACTTAATGTGATTATCAAAATCAGGGGGGAGCAGTGAGTGGTGAACGCAGTTCTGGTCTCCATACCTGTCCTTACGCACCGGAGTCACTCCGCCTCTGGGGCAGAACCACAGTTTTTCCTTCCAGGGCACAACTCTAGACTTGTGTCTCTGCTGGATGCTGTGTAGAAAGCTATGGCTCTCAGACACAGGGGAGCTCTCAGACGTGGGGGCCACAGGCTTTTCTCTGTCCCTTGGGCACACTGGCATATTGCCTGCTTCCTTCTAGAGGCAGACTGCCATGAGTGTTAGAACCCAGGGACCTTAACAGTTCTCCTGGAATCCTCCCTTAACCCTGAGGACGACCAAGAGCGTGCAGAGAAATATTTGTGGGAGATCTAATGAGGCAGAGACAGAAGGGTTATGTCTCCTTGAGCAGCACAGATACCCGCAGGGTGTGTATACCCCGTGTGGCACCTGCCACCCAGCTCGGGTCTGGAGCGAGGGCAATGATACTGTGTGGGCTGGAAGCCCTGTGCTCTGCCTTTAAGCAGCCAAATCTTTATCCACAGCAGTGCTCAGGCTTGTGAGGGTGGAGCGGCTCTCCAGCTCGGGAGCCAGCAGTCTGCTGCCAGAGGATGGGGAGCAAAAAGAAACACCCCACCTAGCCCTTCCAGGTCCGAGCACTGCTAAACTCTAGTTTCTGATTCTGCGCCCTCTGTTCCTCCCACGGTCTCCAGCAGGCTCAGCCCCCTGCTGCAGTAGCCGCGAGAGCCGCGCCTGTTCACCTGCCATTTCAATTCTTCTTTCTGAGAACTAATGACCAAAGTCTCGAGTCAGACATCTGGAAGAAAAAATAGAACGAAAAACAAGAATGCCTTTTTTCTTTTTTTTCTTTTTAATGACAATGTCTTTCCTAAGAAAATGAAATGGATTGGCCTTACCAATCTGTAAAATAGCCGGGCTTTCACAGGCTTGATGTAAGGATTTATCCGAAAAGCTCTTCCTCCGCCTTTTTCTTGCCTTTTCCCTCCTTTTCTTTCTTTCCTGAATTTCAGTTTGAACTCCAGCTTTAGAGATTTACTCGCGTATTAGTTAAGTCTCTTGGGTAGAAATGTTTCAGGTGGGTTACCTCAAAATTTAGTTAACAAAGGTTATTACATTGAAGACATTTGCGTAATAGGAAGTTGAAGAAGTCTTTTTGCACTGAAACTTAAACCGTGAGAAAAATACCTTCCTATTGCTTGTTATCAAAATAGAAATCCCCCCTGGGATGGGTAGCTTCTGTGATCTCTTACACCTTACTGAAAATTCGTTTTCTAGAAAGAGAAAGTACTGATTGTCTGGTGAGTAATAATGCTGAGTAGTATGGAGAATTGGAAAGTAAAAGCCAATTCCTGATAATTATGTTTTCGTTGATCTATTATAAGGACTGTTCAGTATTTCTGTCCTAGTGAGGCATCTGTTGTATTAAGTTCTTTGGACATGAGCTCTTCCTTAAAATGTTTGACTACCTAAAAAGAGATTTGAAAATACTACAATGAATAATGTGTAGAACATCCACAAAAGTGTGGGATATTAACAATTCCTTTAAAAAGATTGAGGATTGGGCAGCGCCTGTGGCTCAAAGGAGTAGGGCAATGGCCCCATATGCCGGAGGTGGTGGGTTCAAACCCAGCCCTGGCCGAAAACTGCAAAAAAAAAAAAAAAAAAAGATTGAAGATTAATGTCAAAATTGTTATGGCTTAGATAACTTTGAGTACTCTATCTTTTCAATTTCTATTCCCATATTCTTACTATATAAGTGTCCTATGATTCAGGATCAACTCATTTTATCTACATGTTGTCTTTTATAATCTACAATACTTGGCAGATAGTATATGTTAAATAAATATGTACTAATTGAAGTCATTTATTTACGCATTTGTTTGTTTGCTCATTTTGATTTTATAATTTCTATATATGCTCCTTTTCTATAAGGAAGCTTGCTATGAATTATGAAAATACAGTATATTTTTAAGTCGAATGTTTTCATGTTATTTATTTAGTCAATTTAGAGTTGTATAACCAGGAAAAAACATAGTTTATCACTAGTCTATATTATTCCAAAGGAAATGTTCATTATAGGGAGGTTATATACTTCTCAATACAATGTTTTAATCTCTCTTTATACCCAAATGGTTTTTCAAACTTCTAAAATAAATGTCCCTTCATTATAAGTCTATTTGAAGTAATCAAGGGAAATACAATGCAGAATTAGTATAATAGGCAGAACAAGCAAAATTTGCAAACTGAAGTAAACAAATTTAAAAGAATCTCTCTCCTTCAATAATAACTCCAGGCATACTCTGTTGTTTGTGTTTGATTATATATTTAATAAATCTACCTTAGTTTTATTTTTATACCACATAGAACTCCAGAACCCTGAAGATTCTAAAATTATAAATGAGTAATGAAAAATCATGTCCTTTTTATTTGTTTTTATGTTTTTAAATGTTGAATCAGTGAAGATACTCCAATTGGCTAGCCATATATTGATAATCAAACAATTAAAAGCCTGATTAAATATTCAAAGTTAGAACGAAGATTCCAATTTTTGTGCCATTGATAAATATCCAGATGTATTCATTAGTGCCCAAGTTTTATGTAATACACACTATGTGACAAGATCTGAGCGGAGCACTAAAGTCATGGCTGTAAATCAATAAGTAACTGTTCCTCCCCCCATACAAATAATAAAGGGTCAATTCAAAAAACTAGTAAAAAAGAAGAAGAAAAAGGTAAAACATTCCAAGAATTGACACATTTGTTATTAGTCTTCTAGTTGGTATTTTGATAAGTATATTAAAATTCAACCCAGATTATCCTTGAAAATGCCTAAGAAAAAGTATACCACATGATAAAGCCAATAAAGTCATAGACTATATTTGAAAGTGGTCAATATTAGTTAATATGTGATTATATATTAGTATCACCAGCCCCCAAATTTTAAACTGTCCTTTAATGAAAATCACTTTTAAAGCGCTGTAAATTTAATATCATAAATTGGAGAAAGAAGTAATGAACACATAACTTATCGTGGTAAAAAAGTTAGCAATGAGAAAGCAATAAGAAATTGTCTTTTTTTTCTTTTTTTTTATTAAGTCATAGCTGTGTATGTTAATGCATTTATGGGGCACAATGTGCTGATTTTATATACAATTTGAAATACATCAAACTGGTTAATATAGCCTTCACCTCACTTTCTTATTTATTGGGTTACGACATTTATACTCTATGCTTAGTAGATTTGACTTTTAAAATGTACCACAGGTGTGGTCTGACCAATTCCCCTCTCTCCACCCCTCCTCCTTCCTCCCTACCCTTACCCTTCTTTCCTTTTCATTCTGAGTTGTATTTGGTTACAGCTTCCATATGGAACTATGGATGCTTATATATTGGCTTCATAGTAGAGCTGAGTACATTAGGTACTTTTTCTTCCATTCTTGAGATACTTTGCTAAGAAGAATATACTCCAGCTCCATCCATGTAAACATAACAGAGGTAAAGTCTCCATCTTTATTTAAGGCTGCATAATATTCCATGGTGTACATATACCACAGTTTATTAATTCATTCATGGGTTGATGGGCACTTGGGCTTCTTCTGTGACTTAGCTATTATGAATTGGGCTGCAATAAACATTCTGGTGCAAATATCTTTGTTATAAAGTGATTTTTAGTTTTCTGTATATATACTTTCAGAGGAATGGCAGGATCAAACAGCAGGTCTAATTTTTAGATCCTTAAATATTCTCCAAACTTCTTTCCAAAATGAACATATAAGTTTGCATTCCCACCAGCACACAGAAGTATTCCTTTTCTCCACATCCGTGCCAACATCTATAGTTTTGATATTTTGTGATGTGGACTAATCTTACTAGAGTAGGATGATATCTCGAAGTGGTTTTGATTTGCATTTCTCTGATGATTAAGGATGGTGAGTATTTTTTCATGTGTGTATAGGTCATGCACGTGTCTTTTTCAGAGAAGTTTCTATTCAAATCTGTTCACAGTGAGATGAGATCACTTGTTCTTTTCTTACTAGTACATTTGAGTTCTCTGTGGATTCTGGTTCTCAAACCTTTGTCAGAGACATAGCCTGCAAATATCTTCTCCCATTCTGAGGGCTATCTATTTTGTGTTTTTATTTTCTTCTTCTTTGGGGGGGAGGTTGGGGTAATTAATTGGAAGGTGTTAGTTTAATACCAAGTAAAAGGATAGCTCTTGCATGGCCCTTAAGTGAGTGCTCAAAATTATATTGACTATAGTGATGTAATTTTTTCCACATACAGAGTGATACAAGACTTTAAGAAAAAGTTATTTTAAAACACAAGTAAATACATATACAAATATATTATTTTACATTTATAAATTGAAAAAACATATGTAAAAACCACAATGTATGGAATAAAACTTAAAATTAAGAAAGAAAATTAAATGCTCAGAAATAACTTTAACAGCCTTATGCATAGTAGTACACAAAGAATCATCTACAGAAAAGCAATAAAAAAGTGATATTTTATTTATGTCCTAATGTATTAAAGAAATAATGTGAATTAAGACTGTAGAAAAATTTTAGTATGTTCTTTATATTTCTAAATAATGTAAAACAGAGAAGTTATTATCCCAAAGTTGTGTTTTAAGGAAAATCAGAATATGCAGTAGGTAATGTCAAAATCCTCAGCTTAACTTAACAAAAACTATCATGATGAGAATCTAGAGAAAAGGCAGATATTGTAAACAGAAACTCTCAAGAAAATCAAACAAGAAACACATCACAAAATCCATTCATTAGACCTGTGTTTCTTAGACAATGACTAGAGCAGAAGCAGAGTGTAAAATATGATGAGTTTGACCCAAGAGACCTGAATGGTCAGGCCTTGTGAACGATTCTAAATGGAAGCCAGTTATCATTCAAATGGCAAAAGAAATGTAGGGAAGAATTTCACAATTGAGCAGAGATGAAATGAAAATGTCTTGATTTATACAACCAAGTACACAAATGAACATCAGAAAAGGCAGGTGAGGAGCCGTCTGGGGAGACGACCCTAATGTAGTGACTGGAGACATCTGCTCCTGTGTTCAGGTATTAACTGAGTACTTACTCAGGGGCAGGTACTTTCTACTCACTACTATTATGAGAATGTTTGGGTCCTTGTTTGTACAAGTTCCCTGTTGAGTAGAGTTTTGCTACAGGAAACCTCAGTATTTCTTTTGATTGCCCTTCTCTGGTTTGGCCGATTTAAACTTTTAGAAATTCCAAAGGAGTAGACTATTAGAGTAGGCTTGGGCCCAGTTGGTCAGGAACCTAATCTAGTATTTTAGTCCCCACTGTGTGTGTCTGTGTATATGTAAGTTGTATGCGTCAATGTGTATGTGTGCTTGGAAAAAGGGTCTGATGGTTTTGTTTTGATAACATTATTTTACCCCATTGTCCTGACTCAACGTTCCTTTTGCCTGTAGCATTCTTCCCAGATCTTCACATGACTTGACCCATCTCATTAATCAGTTCTGGGTTCAAATGTCATTCTCCTGAAGAAACCCCACCTAAACTCTCTTAAAGGTAACTCTCCCTTCTTTCCTTCCCTATTCAATTATTCTCTCCAGTATCTTTTATAGAACCCATCACTTTGACATGACCTTACTTACGCATCTCCACACATATCCCTCTGTTTCAAGAGGACAGGACACTTGTTTTTGTGATTGTTTCCAGATGTTATCTTCAGCACATGTCCCAGTGCCTGGGTAATGATAGATATATATAAACTATTTATTAAATAAATGAATAATCTTCATGACTAAGTAACCACACTGGCTTTCTTACATGAGCATATTCTCACAAGGCACGCTGTCATTTGAACTCTGGATATTTGTCTTCCAATCTGTGCAGATGTTTTATTTTACTAAAAAAATAATAAAAGATATAATGCTGAGTGTAGCAGGGTGGAAGATTAATTCTCTTAAAATATGGTGAATATAGAGATATGAAGATGCTACAGTTCACAGACCATTGATCATTTTAATGTTAGTTGCCATGAGAAGTATTTTTTTTTTAGCAGTGTATAGTTTCCTCTTACTTTTTTTTTTTTTTTACAAGTGAATAGTTTATTAAGCATTAAACAAAGGTATGATGTGATACAGTACAAGCAAAACACTCAAGACAGGTATAATACTACTACTCACACAAAGACTTAAATTTAAGTTTAAACTCAAATTTAAGTTTTTGAAAAGTATTTTTTAGGAAAATTTGTCTGTGCAGCCCAGAATCTCCTAATTGCAATGCATACCAAGGAAATCAATGAGCCGAGTTAAAAATTAATGCCTTACTACATCCAAATTATAACTACTAAGGTGTCAGAGTAATATAAATTAGGACGGAATTTTTTTAGTCTTACAGAGTGTTGAAAAGTTGAATGACCTACGGCTTAAGAAATCTGATGGGAATGAGGATATGTCTCATTTAATACGAGTCAGTGCAGTAAGTTTTCTAAGTATTTTATAAAGGGGGCTTCTCTGCTTATCTCCTGCTCCCATGATATCTACTACTTACAAGAACAACAAAAAAGCTCTGTATGGAAAGAAAAATATAAGATAATCAGGACGCATTACTTCATTCTTTGTAAGACCCTTCCCCAGTATTTCAGCTTTGTGAGTTTAATGATCTTTAATTTCTAACAATATTATGGAAGAATTTGAGCTTTAACATACATGACGGGACTGGAGTTCTTGCATGTGTAATGACATCAGTTTAGAAAACTATTGTCACCACCCAACACACGTACACACATACACCACATACAAAGGATATAAGCATAAATGGTTCTTTTCACAGATCAAGGACCATTGATTGAAGAGGTTAATGTGAATCAGATCTTAATTTTGGTGCTTGTATATTCCAATCTCACAACCTTCCTCAATTTATTAAATACATGTTTACTAACTATATCAGGAACTGTGCCAGAAGATTTTTATAGATTAATTCAATTGATAAAGTTAACTCGTAGTACAGCACTCCAAAGGAATATATAGCATCATCGTTTGACAAAATAAACAGGCTTAGGAAAGTTTACATAAGTTGATGAATGTCAAAGCCATTACCTGGAGAAGAAGAAAGTCTCTTATTAAAAGATGGCACCTTTTTGATGATGAGAGTTGTTCTTTACTGAAGAATGACTGGTGCTAACTCATGAGAGATTCACTGATACAAAAGTCTGAAAACATAATACAGATATTTTTTGCACTATGTTTAATCTCACAGATAACCTTCAGATTAACATTTTATAACACAATACAAGTAACAGAAACAGAACATAAACATTGTTGCAATACTATTATATTACCCAAACTTTAGAATTCATTCAAATTTCACCAAATTGTTCTCTCACTGCCTTTTGTGTCCTAACATTTCAGGATTCTATACAGGACCCCATATGTATTGAGCTGGATTTCTCCTTAGTCTGTATCTGTAACAGTTTAACTCTTTTTCTGTCTTTTTTAAAAAACTTGACCCTTTTGAGAATATTTTTCAGTCACTATGGAGAAGGCCTTCAAGATGAGTTTGTCAGGCAGCACCTGTGGCTCAAAGGAGTAAGGCGCTGGCCCCATATACTGGAGGTGGTGCGTTCAAACTCAGCTCCCACAAAAAAAAAATAAATAAATAAATAAAATAAAACAACAAGATGAGTTTGTCAGGCATTTTATTGGGATTGGACTCAGGTTATGAGTCTTCGGCATGAATACCACACTGATGATTTTGTGAGAAGTCATGATGCCAGTGTTACACGTGACTGGTGATAATTTGACATTAGTCTTGGGTTAAGGTGGTCACTGTCTGATTTCTCTTATAAAGTTTCCTTTCTCCTTTGTAGATCGTCATTATTTGGAAGGAAAATATTTTGCACTGTGTACATCTTCTAATTCAACATTTACTCACTACTTTTAGCATCTATCGGGGGATTTTGTTGGCAACAATTATTAGTGTGACATTTGCTTCATGACTATTTTTATTTCCCTTTTTAAATAATGTATTTTTTGATTCAAATTCCACTGGATGAAATAGCTCCTTCTTCTCACTCATAGGGTTATTTATTTTCTAAAATTTATATCAACACTTTATACTGATAGGTTGTAATTCAGTAGTGAGTTCTGTCCATTTTTTCCAATTTCAGGCAGTAGGTCCGTTCCTGTGTTGTGCTGCATCTTTCTGTCTCTGAGCAAGAGGTGATTTAAAATGTGAGCGTTGTGATCAAGACACTGACCCTTAAAATAGAAACTCTAAACTATTCATCAAAACTACTGTTTATGACAATTTTTACTGATAGCATAATAGGCAAACACAAAATATAATTTATATGTAGTATTATTTAGTTAATTTTACTTAAGAAATGATATGTGTGTTAGAGTACTAGTATATTTGAAAATAATGTTATCATGAGTGCTCTTAGTTAAACAATAATTATAAAATCATATTGATATTTTGAAAATATATATAAATATTGATTTAAAAGCATATAAAAATACATAATGGTTAGATAAATCCACATCATTATACTTTATGAGTATTACATAAATAAATGCAGCTTTTGACTGGGGTCAGGTTTGAACCTACCACCTCCAGTATATGGGGCCGGTGCCCTACTCCTTTGAGTCACAGGTGCCACCCTTACATCCCTATTTTTAAACAAGCTTTTTATATCTTTAAAATGAGAGAGGTAGAAATCATATTGGATAATTTTTATTAGAAAATGCAGCAGTATGAGATTATAAAACAACTGCAAAAAATCAAGGAAATTATTTTTCATTACTTCTCATTATGACTAATAGTACTGTCATATTCTCAATGGTAGTTCTGGGTAAAATACTATACATATTTTTATGTATAGTACTTGAGTATTACTTATATTTACCTCACAAGTTTTAATTGAAGGCAAGTATTTTCTTAAATTGATTTTTGTTTTCTGTCACAAATTATTCCTTAGAACACAAATCACGGTCTAGGGGATGTACATTGTATAGTCACAATGCAACAAGAAATTCTTTTCCTAAAGAGAAAAAAAAAATTGGTTTATAAACACTTAAAGTACAAGGAGAATGATTCTTACCCTGAAACATTTATTTTTTATTATTTTAACATTGGTTTATCACCAATTCTTAGAATAAATTAAATCACGCTAATATAAGCAGCAATAAATAAAACTGCATTCTTTGAACAGACTATGATTTTCATAATAGAAAGAACCTAAGTAGTGCTTAATTAAATATACAATTTTTATTACTACAGCTACAAAGGAAATTCAATTAAAGCAAGTTATCCTGACTATCTGAACTCCAGTTGGAAAGGGCAGAAGGCACTACTCACACCTGTTTAGCTTTGAACAAAAAGATGAAAGACAGCTCAGGATCCTAATACCAAATGACTCAAGTTAGTATGGTAGTAAAATATTATACAAATATCAAAGTCCTATACCAACATTGTGACCCTAAATGTGTAGAAAACTTAGAATGATTTTATTGAAGTCTAAAATAAGTTTTTAAAAGAACATTACCAATAAAAGTTACCATTTGGCATCTGCCTTTGTAGAGAAAAAAATCAATGAGCAAAAAATCATGAGTTACATTTCAGCTCATCTTTTATGTATATACCAGAACATCATACTGAAATGTTAAATCTGAGCTTAGTAAAATATCAAAATACAGCTCCACTAAAGACTTAATGATGTGTCATTGATAACCCAATTTCCAAAATTTTTAATTGGGGTTATTATGGCCTTCTCTTCACATTATATGAAATCATGACTCATACTTAACATTTGGAGAACTTTCCTTTCTTGTATAGAAATATTTGGACCTCTTCACTACTGAATTATTCAACTGAAACATTTACAATTTAAATATTGATGAGCTTATATTAATTTCTTTAGGGATAATATATTTAGCTACATTTTAGATATCACCCAAGAAATTATCCAATACCTCAGTGGGACCAATGACAAATCCTTGCAAATTTAGAGGTCTAGAAGATAAAAATATACCCATCAAAATTAGGTCTTCAGTATGCAAGTGGTAGTAAAATAATATCCATATTCTCTAGCTTTTCCATTAACATATTAGTATTAGAGAAATGAAAAATATTTTTTCTTTCACAGATGCAGGCAGAGAATGTTGTCGTTTATACTTATTATATCTCTTCTAACTGTGGTCGTTTTACTAATCCTTTCCAATGCGATGATTCAAATATCTTGCCATAGTTTGATTCTTTTTCCATCTAATCATTGGTCTTGCAAAGCATGACTTTTCATTCCAATCTATAATTAATTTAACATTTAACAATGATACATGATAGACACCATTTTATAGTTAAAATTAAGGTAATTGTCCGCAAGGAGCCTTCATTCTATTGGGTGTCATGTATATAAATAAAAAAGTAAATATCAGGTTATGACAAGTAGTACATTGATAATTAAGTAGGCTATATACACAAGTTTTCTCTTTAGATGAATTGACCAGATGAATTAACCTGAATGCTGTGGTCACTAGAGTGAGGAGTATCCAAGCAAAGATGAAAATAAAGGGCATTTCAGACAAAATGAATAAGTTGTTCAAAGGACCTAAGGTAAAAAGTAGTTGGATATGTTCATAGAATTAGGAAAAGCCAAATCAAAAATTTCATACAAGTTTACTAGGATAGCTTTTTGGATAAGAAAAAGAGCATGAGGAAATTGGGAAGATAATATTTATGACTCTTGATGAAAGTGAAGCCTTTGTATTCTTAGGTATTATTATTATTGTTATTTTCACAGGTGTAACATTACTTGACTTATATTTGGGGTGTGTGTGAGTATATTGTACTGAGAATAGATCATAGAGACCTAATCAACAGTGGGATTCAATACATTTATTAGAATAGTTTTGCTTTTGTTTATGCAAGGTTAAAAGTAGTTTTGCTATGATAAGAGAAGCAGAGAAGAGAGAGAAACCTATGGGCTGGGGTAAGGAAACAGAGAAATTCAAGAAAATGCTCATATTTTTGGTAGAATGATACTGTAAAATTATTTACTTTTGGGGTAAAGCATACATTTGGGAGAAGTCTATGACAAATCAAGAGTCCTCTTTAGGACATGCCAAATATGAGTTAAATATTAGGTAATAAAGTAATGTAGTCTGGTGTGCAATTAGATGTGTCGATATGGAATTCCAGGGAGAGGTATGGTCCAAAGATACAGATTTGAGGATCACTTACACATAGACATTATTTAAAGCCATGGAGCATCTGTGATCAACTAAGAATTTGTGGTGCAACTAAGAATTTGTAAGTCATAGAAGTGATGCTATTCTTTGTCATAACCTAGAAACAAATGTACTCTGGAAGGAGGGAGTGCAACAGTGTTACACTATTATTGCAACAGTGTTACATACTCCTCTGTCTCCTCTTCCTTTTTCTCTTCCTCCTTCCTCCTCACCTCACTCGCTCTCTCTCCCCAGCCTTTCCTCTGTCTCTCTCCTTCCCTACCCACCTCCCTCCTCATTCCCACCCCTTCCTTCTCTTCCACCCTCTCTCTCTCTTGTTCATTACCTGGAGTTTCATCACTATGCCAAGTTGTACTTTTAACTTTGAAGTGAATCAATCCATTCAATGATTATATCCTGTATTTTGCCAACACCATTTTGATCACTATAATCTTGTAATTGTTTCAATATCTGGCAATGTAAGCCATCTAGTTTTTGTCTTCTGCAGAAACAGCTTTGCTCTTTTGTTCCTTGACAGTTTTATGCCAAGTTTTGGATTAACTTTTCAATTTCTACAAACTCATGGTATAAATTTTTTACAGTTTTTGTTAGATTAATTCCTATATACTTAATATCATTTAAAATATTATATTGTATCCATCTATACATTAAAAGAAAGTGTATATGTTTAAGCTATAGCATTATTTGCTAAATATATTACTTAAAAGTATTGAAATAAAGCTTGTTAAAAAAAAACAAAACTAAAATAGTCCTGAAGCATGTCACAGATATTCAATGATGTTCTTTTAAGGTAATTGCTTCCTCTTCTTTCAATACATAGATTCCACTCTCAGACTTGTTGTGTGCAATGCTAGAAATTGGATATTTATCTAGTCCAGTTTAATTTTCAAAGAAATTAGCCATTATTAGAAAAAAATTAGAAAATACAGTAAAGTAGATATAAATTCTTATATCTTCTCATGCAGCTATAGGATGTTCTATTATCAGTTTTATAAGTTATTTTCACTCTGACATATTTTCTGTATTTCTATTACTACCATTTTTCAGCTCAATATATGAATCCTCCAATTTCTCTATTACACTTGAGTAAATACTTGAAAAATTCTATCTGAGAACTTCCATTAGTACATACTCACTAGGAAATGAAATGGAAATATAAATGCCCCTCAATTTTGTAAGCTCGCTTAAAATTATCTAATCTCAATGCACAGTTTTAATGTATATATATGAGACACTTCATGCAAAATATTAGAAATTCTGACTATATCTAAATTTGGATTTCACTATTTCTGACTCTGTGCAGGCATTCATTCTCAGGTTAACCAGGTATGGCATAGTACCCCAAGAAAAGAAAACATAAACATAAAACTTTTTGAATGTCAGAAAGTGTCAAGTCAGAAAGCAAATACATGGTGGAATCGAGGAATGTACTAAATTATAGGATTAACTTGAAGCAGTGTTTTCTGAGGTAATAAAAGGTGTGGTTGTACCTTTTCAGGCTTCTTTCCATGTCCCCATCACCCTGCCACTGGCTGGTGGCCTTCATACCTGTCATCTGGTTTTGATCGGTCCCCCATTTGCATAAAGAGTAGATGAAAATCAGGCAACATTTCATCTGCAATGTGTTGGGTCAGTTTATTCTATGTAGTGATAGCATGGTAAGGACTTGGCAGTAATATTGACACAATATGAGAAGTTTTACATCTTTGATTGGATTTCAGCCATCACTCCAACAACCTCCACCACTGCGTTATAAATTTTGGATGCAGCTATCTAACAGAAGGCTAACTGAGATTATGAAGAGACAACTGTTTGGCTCATTATAAAGTCAGATGTGTTCTTTGGCATTTGAGTGGACAGCAGAGACTTTGACACTAACACATGGCTCATTAGGAATGAATTTGAGCTTGGCCTTTTGCTGCACTTAAAATATTTAACATGGGGAAGCAACTCCTTGAAAATGCTGATACAATCTCTTAAACATATATAGCTATAATTTAAAATGAAGGCACCATACCTGTAGGCATTTGCCATTAAGAGCACAGTGCATGTCTTAAAATCACAAAGAAAACAATGAAATAGCATAAGATCACGTTCCTTTTATCTTTCTTGTTCCTTATGACAAATACACTAACTTTGCCTGTTCCTCCTAACTGTTTGTCATGTTCTAGAACAGAAAGTCTAGTAGTATCATAGGGTCATGTTTACAGCATTACATAGTGGTTAAGGATCAGTTACCATTTTTGCGATAAATTTGATTTTACAACTCAGCTAATTCAATTTGCATCAAGCTAAAACTTAAAACATAAAGCGGTTTACTAGCTTGGAGCTACAAAACAAAATGCTCTTTGATGTGAAGGCAGCTTATCCATGGGAACTGAAAGCAGAGTGTGTGCTAACTACCAGCACATTTTTTTTAATTTAACTTACAAAATGGATAAGCTTTGCATTTTTTTCTAACCTGCCTCATTTCAAATACTTTCTCCAAGAAAATACAAAGTATTTCATTCTGAAAATAATTGGAAGATCAATTCCATTTAATTTTGAACAAGGCTATGTTGTGATCTTGTATTTTGCTGCTCTGAAAATGTAAAGTTGTAAACAAAAAAAAATGCTGCTTTCGTAATTTATGCCCATCAAAAACATGTAGCAAGTCAACTGAGAGGAATGTGTCTGCCAGTCCTGTCAGTTGTGATGAAAATTATCAATTCCTAATACTTTGAGTTGTGTTTCTAGGAGCAAATATGATGCCCAAGGAAAGAGCACATCTATCAAATCCTTCATGGACAGCATGACAGGACTAAAGCTTTGGAACTTGAGTAGTGCTGAAATGCACAAAATGAGTTCACAGGTTTTTAAAATTTGAAGATTTTAAATGATAAACAGGTACTTCTCAGAGTTCATAAAACAAATAAAATAGCAGGCAAAGTTAATCTCTTTAAGCAAAGAAGTTTAGTTTGACATTGAACTAGCATCCATAACTCTTTCTCCCACAGTCTTACTGACAGGGTCTCCAACAAGGAGTACTGCACGCTGCAAATGATAGGATATGCCGTTGAGGGTAAGTGGCCAGAGAATGTCACAGAACTTTTCAAAAGAGTCTCTCTCTCTTGTGTTTAATTGAAATATGCCCTAACCAGAATAAATCTATAGGTTGCTTTAATTGGTAAATGCCTTCAAGATCCTTCATATATGGAAGACACTTGAACAGATATTTTTAAGTAACTAACATGTCTTCTAAATTACATTATATTTGTACAAGATTTTCCAAAGGGAAGAAAAGTATGTGTGTGTGGTTGAGCCTGAATAAATCGATCTCTCAATATGAAATGAATATAAATGCACAGTTAATAGCACTGACAAGAAATCAGAACAAATGCTTTCTAGATGTGACCCAAGACAAACTATTTCAACAGTCTCTTTTTATTAACATGTAAAATGGAGAGATTGGTATTTGCTTTTCCAAATTCTCTACTTGTTAAGAAGAAAATAAACAAAACCTCATAATAACATTTCACAGAAATTATAAATCTAGGAACTGTAGAAGGAGAGTATGAATTTAGAAGAACTAGCCTTGAAAATAAAATCTTGAAAGGATTTATGGAATTTCCTAAAAATCTAAATTCCCAGTGTAAAGGGTAACTTTTAAATGTATCAATTTAATTTTGAGTAACAAAAATGTATAATAAGTGAGAAAACCATCATTTCCATATGGGGTTTATAATTTTAAAGAATCATTATCACCTAAGGAATTCAGAGAAACCTGATTTTTAGAGCTAGAGTTTTAAGTGACCTCAGGTAAGTGCTGATGTATAAAACTATTTGGAATTGCTCAAAGAATCAGTCATTTTCTGGGTCCCTCTGACCAACTTAAATCATTCCTCAGTGAATAAATAAGCCTTTTTGTAAGCAAAGGAAATATTCTGATTGAACCCAGTTTTGCATCCCTGGATTTATCTATTGTGTTTGTTGTACACAAAGAGTACAGGGAGAATAAATTGCTTGAACAATGCACAAGGCGCAATCATTTAAAATATATTCACTTGGATTTGGAAGACATAGACTAATGCCAGATTTTAGAGTGAACATGAGAACAAGTGGGAGATTGAGAGTAGGGGAGAGAGGAAATGCACTTCAGGAAATGGTTTTATAAAAGTGACCTATAACCTGGGAAATGATTTATAACCTCTCACAGACATATGTAAGGACATTTTTAAAAAATACAATATTCTGCTGCTATTTGGCAAATGTTCATTCAGTTCCCAGTGTAGTAGAAGAAAGAAGAGAATGTAAAATGTCTTATTCGTACTAATTCTGGCATGGCATTGAAAAAAAAAAAAAAAAGCAGCATGGATTGGAAGAATGATCATTCAGAAATTACGTTTCTATCAAGTAGACAAGATAACTATATTGCATTGGATATGCCTCTTTATGTTCATGGAAAACCACTCCTCTCCCCCCAATTATTTTGTTATATTTAAATTCTTCCAATTACAATTAACTTAAAAACTAAAAGATTACTCTGCATTTATTTGTATGAATAATGCATACTGTGCAACCTTTATGGAGCTAAGGAAAGCAAAATCCTCAAATAACGCAGCTTTTCACATTTCTCCAAGAGACTATCCACGTTCTCTGCTACTGCCGTAACTGAACTCACATCTACAGGGTTAGAAAAGCAGCTCCAAATTCACTGCCCTTTTTTACCTAGCCTTCCCCTTGATCCTTTTCACCCACTGAAGCACATACACACATAGATGCTATGCTTTATTTCAGGGAAAGAAAATGCCTTTTGATCACATAGTTCCTCGAGGTGTACAAGCAAGCTAAGTGACTCCAAAAATGTCTGGGATCATAACACATATGTGAATCTTGGGAATAGTTAAGTTTTTCAAAACTATTAGTGTTGTGTAACAGTTTATGGTATCAGGGGTTGTCAGGATGCGGATTCTCAGGTTAGTTACCAGTTCTATGAACTCTAACATCTGAGACTGAGCAAAGAGAGACTTGACAAATAATCCTTCTGAATTATTTATGCCTTGCTATGATTGCTTCTCAGAACAAAGGGTGGAGCTTATTTCAGCAGGCAGGATATAAGTGGTTTGAAGCTCTGTGGCCTGAATTTATGCATTCATTTTCCTCTGCGAAGACTTCACTGAAAGGTACAGCATAGAAGAACTTGTGTTCTGTTTTATACTTTCATACACATTTGCCACCTTCTTTTTCTTGTTCTTGACAGGGCTTGCTCCCTACCCTTTGGAATTAAATTTGAGGAACATTTTTATCCTCCTCCTTCTCTAACAAGGGACACTTTAAATAGACTTTGATTACTGGTGAAATTGTAAGCACTGACCTCTGAATGTCCTAAAGGAGAAAACTCTCATTCATTGCCAGAAAAGGTCTCTCTGGGATACTCCTACTTGTATTTGGCTGGTTTTCTGAGCCTGAGAATCTCTGCACACCGCAGAGAAGGTGATCCCTCCTGGTACAATCATCCCATCAAACAGTCGTTTATCCTTCACGAAACCATACTGCTGCCTACATTTCCTCTCATAGTGAGAATAAAGTCATTTCTCATGAAATCCCTTAATAGATATCGCTACAACTCATTATTTTTATTGTAAATAAGGTGCTAGGCACGAATAAAGCCTGAAAAAATGTAAAATGCATTAAGGCTTTTGTTAAATCTCAAGGTGGTGTTGTACCTTAAGCCAATGGTTCTCAGGAACATTTTCTTACAGTTAAACAGATCGAAATAAAAATTATTTCATTCAAAATTCTTCCTGTGTTGGGCATTGAAACCAATGACAAAGAGTGAAGTAAGGAAAAGGAGATTTTAAGCATTAGGCATATAGCTGCAATAATAATTCACTACTAAAAGAAGAGCTGAAAGGAAACAATATTTCCCCATGAGGGGAAGGTCCACTGAGAAATCATACTGATATTTGAATACAATATTTGTAAAACCCATCAACGAGGAGAAACGCATCAGGTATAAAGAAAAGTGCACTTTTGTCATGTGACCACCAATACATATTTGGGTAAAGTCAGTGTCTTATTCTTAGAATGGTTGTTTGTAACATACGAAGAGTCAATTAACTCCCCTCCTTACTCATTCCCAAAGTAGTTTATATGAAATGGTCTGAAGTAATTCAAAGATGCATTATCCTTTGATGAGATTTAGTCAAAACTGTGAAATTGGTAAATTTTTCAATGAACTTTCATTTAACTCTTTGATGTGTTCTATTGCATCCTCCAGAATAACACCTGTCGGGTACCCTCTAGTCCTTAATATTCTCTTCCCTTCCTATCAGAAAAAGGGAACATTATTTTTTTCCTGTTTATTTATTTGACGTTTTGTAGATTCTGGATATTAGCCTATTGTCAGAGGTGTAAATTGTGATTGTCGTCTCCCATTCGGGGGGTTATTTGTCTGTTGATTACTGCCTTGGCTGCACAGCAGCTCTTTAATAAAGTCCCATTTACTTATTTTCTTTGTTCTGTAATTGTTTTTTTTTGGGGGGGGTCTTAGCCATAAATTCTTTGCTTAGGCTGATATCTAGAAGAGTCCATCAAACAATTTCTTCAATAATTTTTATAGTTTCACACCTTAAATTTAAGTCTTTTCTTCATCTTAAAATTAATTGTTGTAAGTGGGAGGAGATAGGGATCCTGCTTCACTATTTTGCATGTGGCTATCTATTCATTACAGCACCATTTCTTTTTTTTTTTTTTTTTTTTCATTTGAGGTAGAGTCTCAAACTGTCACCCTGGATAGAGTGCTGTGGGCATCACAGCTCGCAGCAACCTCCAATTCCTGGGCTTAAGCAAGTCTTTTGCCTCCGCCTCCCAAGTAGCTGGGACTACAGGCGCCCACCACAAAGTCCAGCCATTTTTTTTGGTTGCAGCCATCATTGTGGTTTGGTGGATCCGGGCTGGATTCAAACCCTCCAGCTCAAGTGTACGTGGCTGGAGCCTTAGCCTACTGAGACACAGACACCGAGCCTACAGCACCATTTCTTGAAATGGCTTCTTTTCCCTAGTGTATGTTTTTGTCCGCTTTGTCAAACAGTTGTTTGGAGGTAAATGGTTTAATATTTGGCTTCTCTGCTCTGTTTCCATTAGTCTTTAATGATGATTTTGTACCAATACCAGCTATTTTGGTTATTTCTGCCATGTAGTATGGTTTGAAGCCTGGTAATGTGATGCGTCCAGATTTGTTCTTTTGCTTAAGATTTCTATAGCTATTCAGGTTATTCTTTAGTTCCAAACAAAGGGTAGAATTATTTTTTATAGATCTGTGAAATATGGTATTGACATTTTGATGGGGACTGTGTAAAAAAAAGATCAGATTTTAATATTTTCATCTTTATCTCCTCATTTACTTGTTCAGGATACTGTGGGTAAACTGACAGGTCCTGCCATGTTGTTCCTGGCACCTGTGTGTCCTGGCACATGTTTCCCAGCCTCTTTTGCAGGGATATGGAGCCATGTGATTGATTACTGTCCAGAAATTGCCATGGAAGTACCATGCGTGACTCTCAGACATGGGCCATAAAACAATTTTGCTTCTTCTGTACTCTTTTTCCTTCTGGAACAGTAGCCTGGTAATACTTAAATTGTCCTTAAAGTTCATACATCAACAAAGGCAGAGACTCCCTCAGTCTGTATCCTTGAATGACTGTGTGGCAAAGGATATTTTCTGCTGATCTGAAACATCTATTTTTAGACATTTACAGAACAAGTCAAAAAATTATATTCTGTTTAATTCATTATCTGCTTTCTGATCTGTATATTTCAGTATATTATGTCACTTTATCTAAGAGAAATACTCTTAAAGGTGTATCATATACATATGGCATAACTTTTAAGTGGTACTCTTAAAAGTACTCTAGATACCTGTGCATACTGATATAAAAAGTTATTCCATTGTTTTAAAGTCTATTAATATTTTGTTTCCCTATTTTAATTCACTAATTTTCCATTGACAGAACATACCATATTTCATGATTATCTATTTAAATGTATCAAATGCATTTTAAAAGTTCTTTTACACCATCATTTTCTTATCCTTGATTTATTTTTATTTATATTATGTCGGTTGTTAGAATTTTAGCACTTCGTTTTTATTTTTCAAAAATGCCATATGTTCCCTTTTCTAAGGGCTGTAGTTATTTAAGATTTTCTGTTTTCCATTCATGTAAACACAAAAGAGGTAAAGTCTCCATCTTTCTTTAAGGCTGCATAGCTGGAACATATTCTTCTTAGCAAAGTATCTCAAGAATGGAAGAAAAAGTATCCAGTATACTCAGCCCTAATATGAAGCTAATTTATAGCTTTCATATGAAGGCTAAAACCCAATTATAGCAGTAGAATACAGGGAAAAGGCAAAGGGAGGGGAGGAGAGGGGGAAGATGGGTGGAGGGAGGGCAATTAGTGGGATCACACCTATGGTGCATCTTAACAGGGTACTGGTGAAACTTATTAAGTGTAGAGTATCAATGTCTTTATATAGTGATCAATAAAATGCCATGAAGGCTATCTGTAACAGTACGATCAAAATATTTCTGATCGTATATGAAGCACATTGTGCCCTATGATTGCACCAATGTACACAATTATGATTCAATAAAATTATTTTAAAAAAACATGCATAGAACCCATATGCTGAAAATTTTTAATGCTGATGAAAGAAATCAAAGGCTTAAATAGATGTACGTAATTACTGTATCCATACATTGGAAGAATCAACATAGTAAAGTTGTTGATTCTGCCCAAATCTATACATTTAATGCGGTTCTTTTCAAAATCCCAGCAAAGTTACTCTAGGTTATATACAATCTTATTCTATAATTTACATAGAAACTCTGACACAAGAATAGCTAAAACAATCTTTATAAAGATAAAATGGGCTGGGCGTACTCGCTCATGCCTGTAATCATAGCACTGTGGGAGGGTGATGCAGGTGGATTACCTGAGCTCAGGAGTTTGAGGTCAGCCTGAGCAAGAGTGAGACCCCTGTCTCTAAAAAACATAACCAAGCATTGGGGCAGGTGCCTTTTGTCCCAGCTGCTTGGGAGGCTGAGGCAAGAGAATCAATTGTGCCCAAGAATTGGAGGTTGCTATGAGCAATGATGCCATGGAACTCTGTTGAGGGCAACAAAGTGAGACTCTTTCTCTAAATGAATGAATGAATAACAAAATGTAAGGAATCACTCCAATCTGTGTTAAAGCTAACTGTACTCTAGGTATCAACATGGTAATAACAGGCATAGGCACGTAGATCAATGGAGCAAAACAGACTCCAGAAGTAGATTTACACAAATATTCACCTATCTGACAAAGTTACAAAAGCATTAAATAGAGGAAAGTGAGATGTTCAGATGTAGAGATGGGGTAAGGCTCCACAAGGAGAGGAAGCCAGTTCAGGGATGAGGAAAGCATTAGAGGAAAAAGTAGAGTACAGGCTAGCTGCCTGTAGCTCAATGGTTAGAGTGCTGGCCCGTGCACCAGGGATGGTGGGTTTGAATGAGCCAGGGCCTGCTAAACCAAAAAAAAAAAATGCAGAGTGGCAGAGTGCAGTGTGACCAAGAGTCATCTCACTTTCACAAAGTTGCAAAAGGCTTTTATTAGCCTTATCATTAAGCTAAAGTGGGGTAGTGACAAGAGTTAGTCTAGTCACTCTAGTGCTGATCAGGATTACAGGTGTATCCCTAGGGCTGGCCAGGATATGGGTAGGATTTCCAGGAACTCTGGCCTTAAAGCACTCCAGGAGTCTGAGGAGAGGGTTCTGGTTTCTGATATATTTTTCTAAAATGGCTGCACTTGTGTCAGGGTTGTGAGAATTTCTTCCCCACGGAAGGATAGTTTTTTCAACAAATTGTGAGACAGTCAGCCATAGGCATAAAAATAAATTTCAATCTTAACTTCACACCTTATACCAAAATCACCTCAAACATGAACCACATACTTACATTGAATGTATGCAATATTGCATAGCTACTAGAACACTGAAATGTGAAGACTGATCACACCAAGTGGACATTGTGGAGGAAATGGACATCCATACTCTGCTGGTGGAAATGTGAAATTGCTCAGTGAACCACTGCCAGCTTCAGACAAAGTTAAACATAACCTCCCATATTGCCCAGCATTCCTCTTCTTGGTACATAATCAAAATAAATTAAATTTGAACAGAGACTGGGACATGGAAATTCATAGTTGCTTTATTTGTAATAGCACAAACCGCGAAGCAACCCACATGTCCTTTAATATATGAAAAGATAAACAAATTGTGGTATATCCATACAGTGACATATGTACTGCTTAGCAATAAAAATAAATGACACAAAAACCCAACTAAATCTCTAACTAATTATGCCAAGTAAAGGAAATCAGAGAAAAAACACATACTGTATGATTCCCATTTTATAAAATTATTTTTTCAAACATGAATTAATCTGTATTGACAGAAAATACATAGGTGGTTGCACAGGTATGAGGATCACACTGCAGGGACAAGATGAAAGGAAAAGGAAGAAACACCTGAGAGTGGGGCGTATGGTCATTCTCCTGATTTGTCATGATGGTTTCAGCATATATACTGATTTGTCCTGATTGTTTCAGTGTATATACTTACATTAAATGTTGTACTGCATATGTGGCCAGTTTATCTAGGGTGACCAAGCATCCAGATTTTCCTGGAGCTTAAGGATTTCTCAGGACATAAAACTTTTACTACTAAAACCTGGGAAGTCCTCAGCAAATCAGGACAATTTGGTTACGCTACTTTTGCCTCAATACAGCTGTTATGATTTTGACTCATTAAAAAACAAAACATTCTTGTTTGTGTTACAGGTTTTTTCCCCTTTTTATGTATCTCTAATATTTTAGGTACTCTTTATTATAGTAGAACATTTATTTCAATTGCAAAACAACTTATCATACCAATATTTTGACATGGACAAGTGGATTACGAGAGTCTTATATTTATTTTGCACATTTTCCACCTCTTAAAATCTGGACCATTTCCCCACCTTAACTTGCCCATAGTTGTACTTTCTCTGTACTCAACATCAATTTTATGAGCTGACCATTGAATCTTATGGGAGTCATGCAGGCTAAACAGTGAATGTTAATTTCACTTGCTGATCAAACACAGAGGTACAGAGAATCAGATCAAGATATCAGAAATTATATTGGAACCTCAGAGTAGTATAGAATAAAACAAAGGGATTTAATTTTGTAGCAAAAGAATTCTCAAACTAGATCCTAAAAGTTAATCCAAGTTTCTAAAATTTTAGGCAAATTTCTGTTTCTATCAATATATATTTGTGGGAGGAGAAGGATAAAACGAGATCATCATCTCCTGAGTAAATGTATGACCGCCCCCAAATTTAGGGTCACTCTCTCTAGAGCTCTTTGTTCCAACTTTGAAAACTCATATCCGTTTGCTTAATAAAAGCCTAAAGAGTGTGTCTCCTCTAAATACTCCTAGGATGTTTAAAGCCTTCATTAGTTGCAGTCATGGAGTCCATCAGGTTGATCTCTTTATCCCCATGACCCAGTCCATCCCAGGCATACTAGACCTTGGGTTGGGATAGTTTATATCAATGCATTGAAATGTGGAATCATATTTCCTTCAGTTCAATGACTTGGATGTCTTTTCAAATTCAGAGATTGGGGGAAACAAAATCATGGATTCTTATTATTATAGTCGCTTGTGATTGATATCAACGGGTTTGGACTAACTTTATCATTTACAAACAGGAGAATGAGCTTCAAAGGACTGCTCTGGCATCAGGTAGGGATGGGCTTGGGAGGTGACAAGGATGTCAACTTTATTCTCCGTAAAGGAAATGAATCTTTTAGAATCACATAGACAGTATTCACTAAAAGTATGTTTAAGAGAAAGACCAGATGAAACAGTCATAATTCTACCTATCTGCCTAGCAAGAGAAGTTAAGCCTTTGAAATAATAATGCCAGTCAGGTGGTGCCTCAGTCATCACGGTAGCAAGAGTGTTGGTAGTAAGAATAATTACAGGAAGAACAAGATCTGATAATTATATGCTATTTAATCTAACCTAGGGATTCCAATTGCTTTGTGTGTATTAAAAATATATATATATATATAATGTTTGACATTGCTGTGAGCTATCATGATGTCACTACACCCTAGCCCAGGCAACAGAGAGATAGCCATCTCAAAAAAATGAAAATAAAAACAAAAATACCAAAGGAGGGATTGTGTTTTCAGAAAACAAATTCATCAGGAACTCAATTTCATGACAAACTCATGAAAGCCTCAAAAGAGAGGCTTTTTACATTTTTTTAAATTTTAAATTTTAAATATAATAAAATATATGTACTATAAATTTTTATAATTTATTAATTGATGCATAAATGTTCTTCAATATTATCCATATCTATAGCAACAATTAGTGCTTTGCATTCTCAGAAACACTGTCAGTGTTCTTCTCCTCTTCTGAAGATACTGGGGATTAGTTACTGTAGAAGAGACAAACCCTGCAGGGTCTTCATAATTAATAGTTACTACATGCAAGAGACAGAGAAATCATGGAGGTTTTGGCAGTTGATTGTACTTCAGTGACAGGCACAATAAGTACTGATGGTTTAGTAGGAGATTCATTAGGTATGTTAAAGCTTTAGTCTCTGAGTCTATATCTCCATAATCACAGGGCCCTTTTTGTCTGCCTGTCACAACATAAAATGAGTAGGGAGTGGTTGAGCCTATTCCCTGAATGTGTCATTTCTGATAATATGTAATGTGTCTAAGACGCTGCCCTTTCTGAAGAGAATACTGTAGAAAATACTGTACCATTAGTCCATTCAGGCTGTTACAGTAGAATACCACAGCCTGGGTGACTTAAATGAACAGCAATTTATTTTTCATAATTCTGGAGGCTGGGAATCCGAAATCCAGTTGCCAACATATTTGATTTCTGGCAAGGGCCTGCTTCCTGATTCACAGATAACCACCTTTTTGATGTGCCCTCAAATAATAGGAGGCGAAAGAGTTCCCCGGCATCTCTTTTATAAGGGCACTAATTCCACACATGATCTCTCCAGACTCATCACCTTCGGGGCCTGCCAGAGACACCACCACCAAATACCATGACAGTCGAGATTAGGTTTCAGTACAGGTGTTGGTGGAGGATAGCAACATACACTTTCAGACCAAAAGAACTTTTTATAAATGGGTACTGTTATGTGGGTGCTGCTCTGTGATTAAACAGAGTACTCTTGGATTTCTATTTTGAACTACTGTTTCATTTAGAACTAATTTAATCCTGAAGTGTAGAGGCTTCAGTGGGTTGTGTTTGTGTACCTGCGTCCTTCCTACTAATCTATTGGAGGCTATGTTCCTTTGTCTATCTCAGTATATCAGAGCGACCATAAATGTTTCAAATGAGCATTTGCAGAAAGAATCTATGTAAATTCTCTGACATTAATGAATATAAGAGTCACTCAGCAAAGTTTGGCAAGCAGCCTGCTGGGGTTTTCTATCTTTATTGTATTAATAAGTGGCATGTTCACACAAGACTTCCTATCTTCTGTAAAAAAGCAGAGTAGGAAGTGATATTTTTCTTAAAATTATAACTCTCAGTTTGTTGCCAAGAAGAAGCTAGATTGTGTTTGAAGGTTAATTTATCCATAATGCTGAATAGAATACCCAAACTTTTAAAAAAAGAAACACCCTCTACAATGGGTGTGGTGGCTCATGCCTGTAATCCCAGCACTCTGGGAGGCCTAGGTGAGTGGATTGCCTGAGCTCACAGGTTTGAGACCATCCTGAACAAGTGCAAGACCCTGTCTCTAAAAATTAGCTGGGCATTTTGGTGGGCGCCTATAGTCCCACCTACTTGGGAGGTTGAGACAAGAATTGCTTGAGCCCAAGCGTTTGAGGATGCTGTGAGCTATGACACCACAGCACTCTACTGACAGCAAGAAAGTGAGACTCTGTCTCAAAAAAAAAAAAAAAGAGAGCAACACCCCCAAATATGACCAAGATTCTTTTTATTTCATAATTATAAAGCTAGAACTCTCATGCTAAGCACTAATCATGCCCTTCGGCATACACACCCGAGACTAGGATCTAAGGGGCCTGTTCACATTGTTTTTAATCAACCCAATACCTTCTTTTAAAAGCACATTTTTGTTTGGTTTTATACAAAAAAAAAAACACAGGCTACAATTTAAAAATTTTCTTTAGGTAATTACACTGTTTAAATCAGAAGAATAAATGTTTTTTTTTTCTAATTCTGCATCAAAATACTATACTGCCATCAAAATACAAATACACCAATTCTAGCACAAGGCCCTTCATTATGGCCCTGCTATGTATAGTTCAGAGCTGATTTGTTTGACATTCTGATCCTCCATGGCTGACCAAGGATTAAAATTGGCTTTTAGAACTATAGTGACGTTATTGAGCCAGAAAGCACACAGGTATTTAGAAGTCTACCTCAAGTGTTATGGTAAGTGTGGAGTATTAGATGTCCAAAGACAGAAATATGCTGCAAAGAACCAGGCTGGGTTAAGAGCAGAGATTTATTAAGAGCATCTACAAGCAGATGGGCTGCAACCCAAGGTGGAAAATAGGGACAGCACCAGTTTAAGTTGAAGGGCCCCTTTTAAAGCAGTTCAGGGTGTGGTGAACATGCAGCTCAGGAGGTGGTGGGCTTGCTGGGATAGATACAAAAGGTCATCCTCTGGAGGCCCTGTATGGGGGAGGAGAGTTATCTGCTGTGACTTCTGCAATCTGGGAAGAGGTTTAACAGAACCAGAAGAAACCAGAGTCGTGTACTGAATGAGTGTTTACACCTCAAGAGGTAGAGACCTAATGAGTGTTTCTGACCTCTAGGATATAGAGAAAGGTTAACATTCCAGTCCCTTTTTGTGTTAAAAAAGAAAAAGAGGAAAGAAAATTCTGGGGTTGCTGAGGGAGGGCGGGGGTCAATCTTAAACCTTTGGAATGATAAACAGACCTTTAACAGGAACAAAAGATTGATTATTAGGGACTATTTGACGGAAGGTAAATTAGAATGCAAGTACCTGCCCAATTAGTAGGGAGACAGAGACACATGTTTTTCCCATTAAAGAAGAAAATTCCCTGATTATCTAACCAAAACTTTTATGAGCAGAACAAAGGAAAATTAATCAGTTTCCAGTTTCCCATACTGAAATTAAAACCATAAATGTTATTGTAGGAAATATTAAAACCCAAGATGTTATTGTAGGACTAAGAAGCAGGAAAAAACTTGGAGCAAATCTGATTACTGTATTACATATTAAAAACCCAAGATGTTATTGTAGGACTAAGAAACAGAAAGAAATAAATTGTACTACTAAATACAATTTATATATTTTGGCTAGTCTCTCAGTCCTGTGAACATATCAGTTGAATTAAATAGCTGTATCTCATTCAATGAGCTGGCATTGCAGACAAGGCTAATCTAATACAGGTGAATCATACTTTTTCAGTTTTGAATCATATTTTTCTTTCCAGTTTCTTATTTTATTAAAGAAAAATCATAGTATGATTAATTTACTTGACAAAATAAACTTTGCTTTCAGTATATTTAGTATGATTTTTTGTAAAATGCAGTAAGAATAATTATTAGTCATCTAGATTTTTCTTTCTTTTTAAAAATTGGCTTTGCTATAACTTCTTCATAAGAAATCTCAAGTTAAACTTGACAGCCTCTTGAATCAAGTCAAGGATTCATATGTGCCATTAGATACCCATATGCATTGAGTAAATTCCTCTTTTCTAGAGGTCTGAAGTGACTTGAGGTTCCTGGACCTGTCAAGTGACATTATTTACTTACCACAGAATAGGAAATGTTAATTGATGAGATACCTGGCCAGTTTTGCCAATAGGCTTTCTATTGGTCTTATTAGGTCAACCTTAATGCCTTAACATGGTCTGGACACCTTTAAAAATAGGCTATTCCAGTTAAAGCTTTGGTAAAAATAACCAGTGTCTTTCATTGTGTTCTATAGAAGAAAACATTCTTACTGTACTTATCCAAATACCTATATTGTAAATTAGGAATATTTACAAATGGTTTTCAAACTATGGAGAAGTCAAGTAGAGAGAAAACTAAATGTTTCAAATTTTTCTTATAAATATGTACATTTCTGTAAGCTATAAATAACTCAAAAGACAGAAAAGTGTTTTCTTGTCTTGGGCAAAACAGAACACAGAAAAAATCATCAATGTTTCAAACAAAAAGTCATAAACATTAGTTCAGCCTCATGTAATTCATTTCTACACTGTTTGAGGTTAAGTTAGTAATTCTCAAGGACATATCAGATTTTTAATTAATGTAAAACACTTTTCATAAAACAGGATCACAGCGTATAATAAAATGACTCATTCACTTACCCAAATTGATAATAGAAGACTTTTAAAAGGCAAAAATTGTATTCTTTGATGAAGAAAAGACTCAGTTTCCCAAAGAATTACAGACTGTTGAAGTATTACATCTTACAAATAACTCAGACATTTTATAACTACATTTTTAACATGACAGGATTTTAAGGTTTTAAATTACTAAAAAGACCTTGAGACCACAACATAGGCACCATCCCTGATATCTTTCCTGGTCTTCCTGAGCCTTACATGACATGCTAAATGAAGATGGCTGCAAAGGATGGGCTCTATCTGTGTTCTTAATTCATTTACAATCTACAGAGTTCAAGACAGAAAGTAGGAAGACTAGAATGTTCAGTTTCTCCCAGAATGGCCAAGGGGCAAAGCTGGAGCAGGGAAGAGAGACCATGTGGGCTAGATTTGCCTTGTAGTTGCTGGCTTATGCACTGAAAACATATTCCCAGGCCTCACCATCGCCATCCATCCAGACCCCAGAATCTAGAGGCTCAAAACTAACAACATAAACTCATAGTCAAATCCACAAATTTACAACTAATATAGTAGTAACAGTTGCTTAATTTAAAACATCTGAACTTAAATAACAAATTTAAAACTGATTTCATTTATCAAAGATTTTCAAAGTCATGTGAACAAAAAAGCATCCGAGTTATTTTACTATTTTCTTGATAAAATATTTGACTTAATCATGTACTTTGTTAAGCTACTTAGAGGAGATTTTTTGCATATTTTGATGGTGAAATATTACAAACACACCATACGTACAGACACATGAACATACAGGCAGAAGAAGGCAGCCAGGAAGCATGGGCTTAGAGGGTGTTTGTGTTGAGGAGAAGGCAGGGTGAGAACAAGGACCTCTAGGGTGGGCTGGAGGAAAAAGGACATTCTCTAATCCAGATGTCCCAAAGTTAGAGAAAGTCCAGTAATGGGTTCCAAGGCCTGGCCTGAGGGAGATTACCAGCCAATAGGTACACTGAATCAGAACACCTGTGCAGTCACTGAAAAAGAAGGTAGGAGGAGAAACTTCAATGTCCTAGTGGTATATAAAGAGCCAACAGAGAGAAGGAGAGACTTGCTATGGGTTTTTTGCAGCTAAACCCAATGGAGTACCAGATTTGGCACCATTAGGACATGCTGGGTAAAGGATAGAAATGGGGTGGCAGTTCACAGAAAGGACAGGCAGTCAGTTCAGAAACAAAGGGAGTTTAATAAAGAAAAGGACAGAAGTGATTCTGGACCAGAGTCAGCAGCTCCCTCCCAGTTCCAAGCATTTTTATCAAGCATATCAGTAGCAACAATGTGTTTCATAGGCAGAGGGACAGGGTGGTCTCTCACTAAGAAGATGAATTTGAAAAGTAGTTCAATCTTGACAGAGAAAGAGTAACACTAGGGAATAAGAAAGGTTGAATGTACAGAATCCCAGGCTATTTGCCTTTGGATTATGAAATTATCAAGATCTCAGATAATGTTTAAATCAACAGTGCCATGTCAGGCCATGGGAGAAGACAGCTCAGTGGCAGGTTTCCAGGGTGAACAGAACGGCAGTTGCCCCTAGTGTGTAGGGAGAGAAAGAGAATGAATGGGGCAGAGGCTTATCAAAGGCAGAAAGGTATCCTCATGTCTCCTGTGTCACGAAAAGAAAGACTAGACCTTTCCCTCAGGCATCTCCAAGGAGTAGTGTAGGGCCAATATCCCAAATCCCAGGGGTAGTCTTGACCAAGCTAGGTTTTGCAGTGGAGAAGACAGATGGACAGATGAATAAGAGTTCCTGAAAAAAAGTCCTTCCTGCAACTCATGGAGTCCAAGTGAGTTATTGTTTGGTGTTGCTTGTTAGTGGGTGATGGCTAGGGTCTCAGGTGGTCCCAGGTCTGGTCTCACTGCCTCCTTCCCAGTTTTAGCACATTTGCTTAGATGTCAAGAAATGTGCCACAAAGAACCAGTACAATTAATAGCAGGGATTTATTAAGACCACTTGCAAGCAGATGGGGTGCCACCAAGATAAAAATTGGTGACAGCATGCAGTGGTAATGGGAGGAGCCCGTTTTAAAGCAGTTCAGGGGTAGTACATGTGCAGCTCAGAAGGTGATGGGCTTGCTGTGACAGAACTAAAGGTCACCCTCTGGAAGCCTTGTAGAGGGGGTTATCTACAACCTGGGAAAAGGTTTAACAGAACCAGAAGAAATTAGAGGCCTGTTCTGTAATTAATGAGTGTTTACACCCCCAGAGGTAGAGACCTAATAAGTTTTTCTGATCTCCCAGAGTAGGGAAAGACTAACACAGAGGGTGACATGAGACTGGATAACTCAGTAAGAGACCAGGTAATGAGTGGGCACTTAGTGTACAGTTAGTTATTGATATCTTTACATAATATGTGAATTGCTCTAGATTCTGGGGAAAGCATAGAAAATAAGACCAGTCCTTGCCCCCAAAGATGTTGCATTCTATTAGAAGGTAAAAAAACAGCAAAAAATCAAGAAATAAATTTACATACAGATAAATAAATAGTGAAATAATATGGTAGACATATAATGTGCATGCATTTTACATAAAGAAGTAAAATGCAAAGATTCTCAGTGTAGCATTTATTATTTTTATTTTTATTTATTTATGTATTTATTTTTTGAAACGAAGTCTCACTTTGTTGCCCTCAGTAGAGTGCTGTGGTGCTGTAGCTCACAGCAACCTCAAAATCTTGGGCTCAAGCAATTCTCTTCTCTCAGCCTCTTGAGTAGCTGGGACTACGTGCACCAGCCACAATGGCCAGCATGGCTCAGGCTGGTCTCAAACCTGTCAGCTCAGGCAAACCACCTGCTTTGGTCTACCAAGTGCTAGGATTAGAGGTGTGAGCAATGCTCCTTGTGCATTTATTATTTTTAACAAGATCTTACAATTCTACTCTCTAAGCAGTATCACTAAAGTCGCAGATTCCCAGACTAAGACTTCCTCCCAACTTTTATTATAGTGTGGAAGAGTTGAGCTCCCATTATTTACCACCTCCACAAAATTAAGGGAAGTAAACACAGTTGCATGCTAAGGGGTCTCATTCTATATAAGATTTGCCTGTTGGCACAAATAATTTGTATATGTCAACTGGAAAATGCCCCCAGGTTATTTTGATGTTAGTGATCTCCCCAGAACCTTCTTTAGAGCCCCCATGACTTCCTTGTTTCGGAGGCTATAGATAAGAGGGTTCAACAGGGGAGTAATTATGGTCTCAAATACAAAGAGATATTTGTCTAGCTCTGGGGAAAGAGAGGAACCTGGGGTCATATAGATGACCATTGCTGGGCCAAAGTAGAGACTCACCACACTCAGGTGGGAGGAGCAGGTGGCCAGGGCCTTGTTCCTCCCTTTAGCAGAGTTCATATGGAAGATGACTAGGAAGATGAGGAAATAGGAGACCAGAATGAGACCAAATGGGATGAGGATCAATATCATGCCTGTAACCAAAACCACCTTTTCATAAATGGATATATCTTCACAGGAGAGCTTCAGGAAAGCCATTGCTTCACAGAAGAAGTGGTGAATCTCCCTGGAGCCGCAGGTGTGGAAATGCATTATGTAGATAGTATGAGATAACGAGATAAGAGAACTCCCCACCCAGGATAGTGTGACCATTAGCAAGCAGACCTTGGTGCTCATGAGCACTGTGTATCTCAGTGGGTAGCAGATAGCCACGTATCGGTCATAGGCCATGAAAGTCAGGAGGATGCACTCTGCTATTCCTACTGTTAAATAGAAAAACATCTGGGTCCCACAACCCATGCCTGAGATATTTCTCTTCCCTGAGAAGAAGTTGGTGGCCATCTTAGTGATGGTACAAGAAGTTAAGGTTAAGTCCATGATGGAAAGTTGGCTGAGCAGGACATACATGGGGGTGTGGAGGCAAGAATCCAACCAGATGAGGAGGATCAAGGTGGTATTTATAGTAACGGCAATGATGTAAGTCAAGAGGATGATGGAGATGAGAAATTCAGCATACTTGGAGTTAGAGAAGAGGCCCAAGAGAATAAAACCAATGATGGCTGTCTCATTCCTCTTCCCCATCTGTAGGTTTTATTTATCTCATCTTAATCTGAAGAGAATATGAAAATAAACTAGGAGAAATAAGAGGAAGCATGTTTATAGAGCCTTGGATATTATTAGAGATACATAACAATCAATTAGAGAACAGGGAAAAATGAGAGGAAGGGTGTTTATAGAGCCTGGGGTCATGTAGATGACCATGGCTGGGCAAAAGTAGAGACTCACCATACTAAGATGATGAGAGGAACAGATGGCCAGGTCCTTGTTCCTCCCTTTAGTGGAGTTCATGTGGAAGATGACCAGGAAGATGAGGGAATAGGAGGCGAGAATGAGACCAAATGGGATGAATAATATAAATATTATTATTATTTAATAATATTTGAAGGCTCTATAAACACCTTTCTGTTGTGCAAGGGGCTGCAGCTTTGCCTCAGGTGTAGATTTGCTCTGCAATGTTAAGGGCACAAGAAGCAGGCTACAGCTCTGTTGTGGCATGTAGCAAATTAACTTTATTTCTGACCACCTTATATACTTTTGCAGTCATGTGCACACTTAATCTATGATTTACAATATTCACCATTATCTAACTCAAAACTTAAGTGGCAGGTATCCTGTCTGGAAAACAGCACAATACTCTTTTACTTTAAGTCTTTGTAAATGATCATCAGTTTTTGTGTAAGAAATCTGCATATAAATAAGAGAGACAGAGCTATAGGGGAACTATTTCCTCATGCACTCAACAAGTTAACCTTATATGGGTTTATGACTTTGTTCTCTACGGTCATAAACTTTGGACCGTGTCTCCAGGCAAGAAGCTTTTCAGCTTCTATCTTCCTGGAACCAATGGTTGCAAAAACTTCAAAGCATCTGTTTCCAGATGGCCAGAAAACAGTCTTTGTGTTTGCCTCAGGGCAGCCCAAATCTGTTGCTTTTTCTGTGAAGGCAGAAGCCAATTTAACCCATTAGTGGCTCACTCGAATGAGACGTACATGAGACATACATGTGTGGATTTCTAACCCCACACCCTTCCTCTTATTTCTCCCTATTCTCTAATTAATTATTATGTGTCTTTAAATAATATCCAAGAAATGTTTTGTGCTCATTAATTTATTTATATATTCAGTCACTGTTTTGTTTTGTTTTTTGAGACAGAGCCTCAAGCTGTCACCCTGGATAGAGTGCCACAGCATCACAGCTCATAGCAACCTCCAATTCCTGAGCTCAAGCGAGTCTCCTGCCTCCTCCTCCCAAGTAGGTGGGACTACAGGCGCCCACCACAATACCCGGCCATATTTTTTTTTTTTTTTTGTTGCAGACATCATTGTTGTTTGGCGGGCCCGGGCTGGATTCGAACCCGCCAGCTCAGGTGTACGTGGCTGGCGCCTAAGCCCATTGAGCCACAGGCGCAGAGCTTATATTCAGTCACTGTTGATTGATAACTACATGTTTCAAATTTCATAGAACTGAATTAACAATTCAGATATAGCAATAGGCTGTTTTGGATTATGGCTCATATATATTGACCCTATTTATCATCTTAAGCAAAAACTGTGGTTGTATGAACACACTGCCCAAAGCAGCCAGATATTTGCTGAGATTGTATGAACAACAAAACCTGAGGACATGTCACTAATCCTATTTTCATTGCCAGGTAGGCAGATGTAGTAAAGCCCAGATTATGAGACTAAGTAGCCACATCCAATTTCATGCAAGTGTGTGTTGCAGCTAGCCATCTGTGATTTGAAAAGATGGTTCAGTAACCAACAGATGTCAGAGTATAATTTTGCCTTAATTTACCAAATCCCAGGAGACATGGCAAAATAGAAATTTAAATTTATAGATTCTTTAGAAAAAGGTAGATGGGCTGTGCCTGTGGCTTGGTGGGTAGGGCACCAGCCTCATATACCGAGGGTGGCGGGTTTGAACCTGGCCCTGGCCAAACTGCAACAAAAAGATAGCTGGGTATTGTGGTGGGCGCCTGTATTCCCAGCTTCTTGGGAAGCTGAGGCAAGAGAATTGTGTAAGCCCAGGACCTGGAGGTTGCTGTGAGCTGTGACTCCACAGCACTCTACCAAGGGTGATAAAGTAAGACTCTATCTCCAAAAAAAATAGAAAAAAGGTAGACTTCTTAAACTAAATTTATTAGACTGACTAAATTTTAATTATATCTATAATTAGTCTTTGCTGATGTTATTTTTAATTTTTATGTATTAATTTTTTAATTGAAAGACCAAACTTTACACATGTATCATGCCCAAAGTAATGTTTTAAAGTGTATATACATTGTGGAATGGATAAATCGTTTCACATATGATGCATCCTCCCTTCCTCAGTACTTACATAGCTCCTGGCATCATGCTTTCCTGTGTCCCTGACCTTTTTGGATTTTCTGAAGCCTGGCTTACTCCCTGGTCCTACTAAAAACCCTGACCAATGTGTCACTTGACAATCTCCTTGCAGTGATTACATAATCCAAATGCCACTTGGAAAACATAAATCATGGAAGAAATAGTTGCCTTGAATGAGATCTCAAGCCCTTTTCATTCCTCTGACCTGAAATGTTGGTTAGGTGTAATATTTACTGAGCTGATTATGTCCTACGATAGAGTCCCCAGAAGAGACCATATCAGACAAATAAATTTTACAGTTGCAGTGAACACTGTGAAGGACAGAGTTGGGATTCTCTACTCAAATAAGCACCTGTTCCAGATGAGATAACCAGGGAGGTTCTCTCTTAAACAGCATGCAAAAGGGAGCCCCAAACCCCATGGTTTATATAGCTACATGGGGTGAGGGAAGAGCAAGCTCCATGGCCTGGTGGTTGGTGCCAAGAAGTGAATAGAGAGGGACATGCCATCCTTTGGTTTTCTGTTCACTATCCAATAACATTTTGATAAAGTGACAGGGCTTTTCAAATTGCTGGTTTCCTCTTCTAACAGAACAATGTTAACAAACTAGACTCATCACATGCTGGCATGGTTCTGAACGTTTGACACTTAACTACTCATTTGTTTGTCACAAGCAATGGGACATGTGGGAACAAAAAGTATACACAAACAGTTCAAATCACTCACCTAACTGTGCAGAGCTCCTAAATCCAGAGGCAGGACCTGAACCCATGTGGTCTCCACAGCTCATGCTCTTAGCCACTCTCCTAATGCCTGCTTGGAGGTTTACTTCAGAGACTGAATTATTAAATACATATAAAGCACTTAGCACAATACCTGGCAATTGATAAGCATGTGATAAATCAAATTATCAATAATTAATACTCCCAGTATTCTTCATCAGTACATAAGAAGTACATCAAGATACCTAATTTTTTTTCACATTTTTGTAGGTTACTCAGCAAGTTTTATTATAGGACTAAGAACAGGGGCTCATGCCCATAATCCCAGCATGCTGAGAGACCAAAGCAGGTAGATCACTTGAGCTCAGGAGTTCCAGACCAGCCTGAGCAAAAGCAAGACCCTGTGTCTAAAAATATCTAGGCATTGTGGCAAACACCTGTAGTCCCAGCTACTCGGAGGCTCTCTCACTCTCTGTGAGCCCAAGAGTTTGATGTTGCTGTGAGCTATGATGCCACAGCACTTGAGATTTTGTCTCAAAAAAAATTTTTTTTTTATTATACGTCATGACACTGGCCCGTATTCCATTGGCCCATGACATTTACCTTCCAATTCCCTTTCTTCAGACTTCATTTACCCTCAGGATTCAAGAACAGACTATGGATCTCTATTTCAATGATTCCTTAGACTCCTAAGGAATTGGCTATTTTAGGGTTTCCTTTCTAATTTTTTTCCTGAGCATCTGAGATTTTTAAAAGAAGAATACTAAAAGAAAGACATGGAAATACTGTCTTGCTATCTGCATTCTGCCCCTCCTAAAGAGCTCCTGTCCCAAAGGTGATTCTGAGGCATCTGATAGTCACAGCTGTTCAGGCTTAACCTGGAGCTTGGCCCACATAGCATTTGAGGAATGCAGGATGCAGTGTGTCAGGGCATAGCCACCCACTCAAACAATGCAGCAGGACAAGAGCAGAATGTGGCCACAGTGCTGAAGGCTCTGAGACCTGATAGAGATCAAAAGGGCACAGAAAGCTTTTCAAATAATGTATAGACATGCTCAGAGCTCAACCTCAGCAGGACGAAGAAGCTGGCAGTACCTCCGGGGGTGTTCACTCCATCCTGAACAGCTGCTACCTCAGTTAACTTATCCATTAACCATTAATCGGGTACAAATCTGGCCAACATGAGATGATAGTGCTCGCACAGATTCCAGACCATCATTTGTCTAGTGAACCAAGTGTGCAGCTCCTTGCTCAGCTCTTCTGGGGTTGCCTGTTGTAAAGGCACAGGGACTCACCTTTTCCTTGTTGCTGCTTCCGTTTGGACAGCAAGCCAGTGTAGAAAGGCACCCCAAAATGCTGGACAGGGGCTGCTAAGAGTGAACATGTTTTAGCCGTGACTATTCTATGGTTCAAATTCCAAGTACAATAGGGATTAAATACAGGGCAATGCCAACATTAGAGATGCTAGATCTCTCAGGAGTGTCCTGGCTCAAAAAAGTCCCCAGACATCAATTAACCTGAGTGTTACAGACCAGGCTAAACTTAATCAGACAAAAAGATAATAAACACACAGACCCTTTTGAACATGCTTCCTCTCTGGTCTGGACAGGCCTGAGCAGGCAGGGGTAGTCCTAGGGCCTGGTACCCCCAGCAGCTCATCATAGCCCAGTGTCTCTGACTTCTATTTACACCAGCCTTCCAGTGTCAGAGCCTGGCTTAACAGGCTCCCCTGGCTTCTCTTCCTTGTCCTTAGGACAACATTAACAGTCCTTCCAGACTGAGGGATGGGGCAGTTCCTTTAGGACAGCAATTCTTAATCTGTGCGTCGTGACCTCTTTGTTCAATTTGTAACAATGCAGGCATTAGGAAGGTTGAGGACCACTGTTCTATGAAGCCTCACCCACAGTCCCATGTCAGGCCACACACTGGTCTTTGCTGTGTGTCTACTATTCCAAACACACCTATACTGTCACCCTTCAACACCAGGGAAACAACCTCCATATGTGTCCACCTCACTCACCACAGAGACTGCCTAAACCAGGTCATTTGTGTCTGTGATCCCATTGCCCTATCTGGGTCTTCCTTACTGGGAGTGAAATGAGCACAAGAAAGAGGTGCTGGAGAGGGAGAATGTCTGGACTTGGGGTTGGGGACAGTGGAAGTGGAATATGACCCCAGATAGGGGAATCATATTCTACCATGTCCAGGTACAATCAGGATGCCCCCCTCACTGTCCCAGCCATGTCATGCTATGGCAAACCTTTCACCTGCCCTTTTGCCTGTAAACACTGATTTCTTCTTCACCTTTTGTTTGACATCCTCTGGCTTCTATGATTCAATGCAAGCCTCCTGTCTTGTAGGAACCCCACAGGTACTGATCTGGGCTTCCCTTTGTCCCAGCTTACAGGCTCCATGAACCTTTTCTGCATACCTCACTCCTACTGTGAACTCCTCAAGACCGAGGAAATCCTGAGTCACTGAATACCAAGAAATTACTTTGAGAAGGGAGAACAAATAGTGATGACAACAGCATTTACCAAATAGTGACAGTGTGCAAGCACACTTTTAAGCTTTTCTCATATAAACATAGATACCTCCCACAATAATCTTATTAGGGAGGGTCTATAGTTGGATTCATTGAATGCATGACTGTGGTGAGGCACAGAGGTCAAAGTTAGACATTATGGGCTGAACTCCTAGCCATGTGCTTTACAGAAGTACAGGGGTACTTTGAGAGCATGGACGTTTGGGCATCAAATAGGCTGATTAGATAGATAGGTGATAGATAGACAGATGGATAATAGAGAGATATAGAGATTATAGCTGCAGCCTGTCTAATATAATGTACATTAGTTATGTGTATGCATTGAGAAAAGTGCTTTCTTATTTAGTAGAAATAGAATTTTATTTAACATCTGTTTCAAGAAGTGATGCTTAAATAGTCTTATTCAGTGAATCATCACAGCAGTCCCTATGGGGAAGTCCCAGCATCCTTGCTGTACAGTGAGGTGTCCATGTGGTGTCGCCAGCATGGTGCAGCTGGGTTTCAGGGTCTGTATGTCTGAAGAGTCCCTGCCCTTCCTACCAGCTCACGACCACTGTCAGCTCTTGCCTCCCACTACTTTGTAAAGTAGTTGATGGATTGCAGGAGTGATGGTACAACTAAGATCCCAGAGTCCGTGTCCTCAGAAATAAATACATTACTTCAAGAGTCTCAAAGTGCACTAACACGACCAATTCTAGACAGCCAAAGGGTCCCCAAAATGTACTATCTCAAGGCACACAGAGCACATACACTTTGTCCCTTCAGAGATGACAAGAGTTTCTGGGTCAGTGACTACAAACAAATTTTACAGTGTGGGCAGGGCAGAAAAAAACAGGGACCAGACCTGACTTTGGATGCTCACATGTCTTTGAGAAGGGTTGTTACTGATCTATCCACTTACTAGCATGCATCTGCTGATTTAGACACAGATTGATCTCTGATCATGACACAGGAAATTTCACAATTGGAATATTTTCACCTTGAAGCCCTCAGATATGGTTGTGAAGTCTTGTTTTTGAGAGTTATTTTTCTATATGTTCATTGTTGTCAATTGACTCTTCTGTAACCCTTGAACGACTTGGCCCTTTGTGAACAAATATTATGTTCTTTATTTGTATTTCTATATTAAAATAAAAACAGTAATAGATTATCTAGTACTTTATTTCATTATAATGTTAACTCTGTCAAAATTATTTAAATAGTCAAAATTAAATGCACTTAGTAATTTTGATATGCATTTTGATATATTTGTACCCCCAGAGGACAGAAAGAAAGTCCTGAAAAAAAGGCAAATGTGTGAATGCATCTGTTGGATGTTAATGATGTTGTTCCCACTCTGCTTTCACAGGCTCCACATCTAAGAAGTCAAAGATTTCTAGTGAATTCTTAGGCCAGATAGGCAGCCTCCCATGCAAAGGGGGTTCTGTGAAACCATGTGAGGACACAGATCAGAGCTCAAGACCCTGTAAGAAATTCACCAGGTCATCTCTATGTATCTCAACTGGCCACGTATAAATGCAAGAGCTGTGGGGCAGGCAGAAACCACTCAGACAAGGCTGTCCTCAGGATCTGATCTTCTCCTGGTAAAGACTTATGGGCATGCCAACACAAAGCAGGAAATTTTCTAGAGACAGAGATGAGTTCTGAAAACATAGTTAAGGAAGAACTGACACATCCAGATACAGGTTTAGGAAGTACCTTGTATTTTAGTGGGTAGTTAGAAGCGGGTGAGGGCCATCCCTAGCTGGAAGAGACCAAGAGTATTTGTGAAGCCTCTTAGGAAGTATTGGGATACTCCAGTAAAGGTGAAATTCAGGGAAAAGGGAAGGAAGAAGAAAGAGGAGGACAGTTTAGCAGAGTTTTACAAACACTCCTGACCTTAGTTTTTCTGTAGTGCTTGTTACAAAGACAGAACCCCTGGTTATTCTTTGAGATTCTCCAAGGAAGTTTTGGCTCAGTCAGTCCAGAGTGAAAGAAGGACTGTAGATTTTTTAGCAGAGCTTCCAAATGAGTCTATTGATCAAGGTCACTGAAGAAAGATTTTATAAAGGCCTTTTCCATAAATACGAATTACCCGTAGATAACCAGACCAAGACAGTTAACATTAGAATAAGTGTAAGGATTTGTCTGCTCGTCAAAAGAAGGCAAACAGATGATGGCCAACAGGTGTACATGTATGAAAAAACCCTCAACATTACTAATTCTTAGTAAAATACAAATGAAAATCACAGTAAGATGTTATATCACACCTTTTAGAATAGCATTTATGAAAAAATAAAAGGTAGGTGTTGGTGAGAGTATGGAGAAAAGGGAGTTCTTATATACAATTGATTAAAATGTAAATTAGTACAGCCTTTAGGGAAAACAATATGGAGTTTTAAAAAAATTGTAAAAATGGGACTAGAATGTAATCCAACAATCCTACTTCTGGGGATATAGTTACATAAACTGAAATTAGTTTTTGAGGGTGGCACCTGTGGCTCATTGAGTAGGGCGCTGGCCCCATATACCAAAGGTGGCGGGTTCAAACCCAGCCTCCGCCAAACTGCAAAACAGAAAAATAGCCAGGCATTATGGCATGTGCTTGTGGTCCCAGCTACTCGGGAGGCTGAGGTAGGAGAATCGCCTGAGCCCAGGAGCTGGAAGTTGCTGTGAGCTGTGTGACACCACCGCACTCTACCGAGGGTGATAAAGTAAGACTCTATCTCTACAAAAAAAAAAAAGAAAGAAAGAAAGAAATTAGTTTTTGAAGTACTCCTATGTTCACTGTAGCATTGTTGACAATAGATGAGATATGTAATCAACCTGTATCCATTATTGGATAAATGGATAAAGAACATGTGGTAAATATATATATATATGAGTGAATTCTACTCAGCCTTAAAAAGGAGATAAATTCTGTCATTTGCAAAACATGGATGACCCTGGATAGCATTATCTTAAGTGAGATAAGTGAGACAGAGAAATACACACACTGCATGATCTCATGTATGAATGGCATCTTGTTAAAGTCAGACTTAGAGTAGCAAAGAGGAGAATGTGGTTCCTAGAGGATGAGAAGGGACAGCTGGAGGAGTTTCAGCTAACCAAAACAGACTTTCAGTTAGCCATAGAGAATAAGTTCAAGAAATCTATTGTGTACTGTAATGATTATAGTTAAGAAAAGTATATTGTGTGCTTGAAAAGTGGTAAGAGGGTAGATTTTAAGTGTCTTAACCACAACCTATGACAGTTACATAAGGTTATACATATGATAATTAGTTTGATTAATCCATTCTGCAACATGAGCATATATCAAACATAGTGTTGTATGCCATAAATAAATACAATGTTGTCCCTTAAGAATGTTTTAAAATAATTTATTAAAAAAAAATTATCTGCTAGTCATAAGTGAAAGCTAAAGGAGTAAGGCACATGTTTTATATTTGCCTGGTCAGTTTCTTGAAAAGGAATAAAGAATCTTGGTCATTCAGCAGTAACTAGAAATACAAGGACTTGGTTCCCAAACTGGATCTCCCACTGACTATCTGTATGCTCAGTTTCTCTGCCTGCAAATGGAGAAGATAAAAGTACCCTCCATAATTGATCACTATGAAGACCAAAGGAGTCAATTTCACAGTTACCTTGGTCTGTAGAAAGCTCTGTTATTACTCTCAATAAAACTGAGTCATCTTTCCTGCTTAAACAACAGCCTACTCCTTAACACCTTCCTCAGAGCGCCCAACACTTCTTTATTCCTCAAACTGTAAATGAGGGGGTTCATCATGGGAGTGATTATGGCATCAAACACAAAGAGATTCTGGTCCACCTCTGGGGGCAGAGAGGAGCCTGGGGCCATATAGATAATCATGGCTGGACCAAAGAAGAGGCTGACCACACCCAGATGGGAAGAGCAGGTGGCCAGAGCTTTGGTCCTGCCCTTGGGGGAGTTCATGTGGATCACAGTGAGTAAGATTAAGGTGTAGGAGGTCAGGATGAGTCCAAAAGGGATAAGAAGGAAAACAATGCCTGACACCAACACTACCTTCTCATAGGTAGACGTGTTCTCACAAGAGAGCTTCAAAAGGGCCATGACCTCACAATAGAAATGGTGAATTTTCCTAGAACCACAAATAGAGAAGTGCATGGTATACACTGTGTGCACTAAGGAGACAAGCACACCCCCAGCCCATGACCCAGTGGCCATTTGCACACAGACTCTGGGTGTCATAAGAAGTGGGTATCTCAGGGGGCTACAGATTGCCAAGTAGCGGTCAAAGGCCATAAGAGTCAGCAGAACACACTCAGCCACTCCTAGCATCAAGTACAGAAAGATTTGAACTCCACAGCCAATGTGTGAGATGCTTCTGTGTCCTGAGAAGAAGTCAGTGGCCATCTTGGGAACTGTGGTGGAGATGAGCATCAGGTCCATGAGGGAGAGCTGGCTGAGCAGGAAGTACATGGGGATGTGAAGGTGGGCATTGCTCCAGATCAGCAGGGTCAGGACACAATTGCCTGTGATGGCCACTCCAAGAATTAGGAGAGCAATGGTTATGAAGAGGCTAGGATGCTGGGAGTCAGAGAACAGGCCCAGAAGAATGAAATCCGTGGTGGAGGATCCATTATCTTGCCCCATGTCTTGGTCTGCTGATTTGATCTAGAGGATCACACAGAGATAGCACAACATCAAATTGCTCTTCCCAAATAAAAGTGTCATTAACTTAGATTTGAATCCAGAGATATCACAATATATTTGAATGCCGAAAAGAGTCCTTGCATGTTATAATTATTTTGAACACTATGATTTAGCAATCCATCTGGAAGGAATAGAAAACTATTGATTTTTGCCATCACGTTACTGTACTGCGTGACACCAGGTTGCTACCACTTCATAAGGATTATGAGTGGGTTTTTAGCCAATAGTAACACCCCCATACATTTTTGGAGTGTGTATCCAGACATAATTGAATGTAGACTTAGGTACTGATTCACAGTCACTGATGCCATCTTGAACCTCTGCCTACCTTTCACTTCTAGAGTCACCACCTATATCTAGATTTATCCACAAGAACTCACAGGTGGCATGATCAGCCCTACGTGGGATAGTATATGGCTTTAACCCTGTGACTGGCCAAGAGTGCTTTGAAGTCGGCTTTAACTGGCTCTAACATCCCACATGATAAAGCAGCCAATGTAGACTGAGAGGAAATAGACCAGATTTTGGAAATTTCTGTTTTAGTTTTTGAGAAAGTATACATCAAGCCACAATGAATAATTCCTGCAAAAACTGCTTTCACTTTCCTTTCTCTTTTTCTGCCACCTTCTCCCACACAGTAAATACCACATTTTGAGTGAATCCTTCTGTAACATTCTGTATCATCTCATCTAAAACTTTGCCTTTGTTTCTCTTTTATAGGCATTTGGGCCATCTCCTAATGATGAGGCTGAGACAAACAAAAATTAAGAGAAACAGTGATTAAGAGAACTGTTGTGGTATAGAATCCAGAAGAAATGGATTAGATTTCCCATCTACTAGTACTATGTCTTTTTGAAACTATGGCTCATCACAATTTTATCTCACAGCACAATTTTACACCCTAGTATTGGGAAATAAATATGAAAACAGAATTATTCATCAATATTCCAGATATTTTATTAACATAATTATCAAGTATATATAAAATTACAGTCATCTGGTCTTTAGCTATCTTAAAGATACAGAATTTGAGCATCAATTGTCAACCTTTTTTTGCTGACATGGGAAGAGCATAATTGGAGGAGTTAAGATACACAGATACCCCAAAGGGTATTCTCTAAGGGTTTTATAAAATAGGTTTAGGAATCATTGCTTACTGTGGTTCACATGTAGAGGCTTCTAATGCATAATAAAGACTACAGAAAATCCTGAAGTTACAAAATATCTTCAGTTGTTAGCGGTATCCTCTGTAGTTGACACTGAGCTTGTTTTCCCTATTACTCTTCCTAAGACTTATTTTCCCTATTACTCTTCCTAATGTTCCCTGGTCTGTTAGATTTGGTGGAACACTATTTTGGAAATGTTGAGTTAGACTCAAGGAGTTTGAATGATGGACAAGAGGTGACTGAAGGTGTTATTTTCTCTCTAGAAATTCTAAATTAAATCATAGCTTTATCTTTAACTTGATTTCATAGCATTATTTATCCTCTTGTTAATTTACACAGAACTAGTTTATACAGAAAGGAAAAAATCTATCTTCTGAAAAGAGAAGAATGAAGAACAAATAAACAACAAAAACAGAAAGCATTTTCTAAGTTCTTGCTTGATGTAAAAATATTTTAACAAATTTGTTTTAATGTATAAATAAACAAAAAAATCAGTATTCTTGCTTTTAAAATATATTATCAGGCCAGGTACAGTGCCTCATGCCTATAATTCTAACACTTGAGGAGGGCAAGATGGGAGGACTGATTTAAGAACAGTAGTTCAAGTCCAGCCTAAGAAATATAAGGAGGCCACATTTCTATTTAAGAAAATGGACAGGCTTGTACCCATATCTCAGTGGTTAGGGCATCGACCACATGTACCGGGGCTGGTGGGTTCGAAATCAGCCAGGGCCTTCTAAACAACAATGATAACTGTAACAAAAAATAGCCAGGCATTGTGGCAAGTACCTATAATCCCAGCTACTTGGGAGACTGAGGCAAGAGAATTGCTTAAGCCCAGGAGTTTTAGGTTCCTGTGAGCTATGCTGCCACTCTATCAAGGGTGACATAGTGAGTCTCTGTCTCAGAAAAAAAAATGGAAAAATTAGCTGGGTGCTGTGGCATACACCTGTAGTCACAGCTATTCAGGAGACTGAGCCAGGAGGATTGCTTGAGCTCAGAAATTTGAGGTTATAGTGAGCTGTGATAATGCCACTTCACTCTAACAGATAACAGAATGAGACAAAAAAATATAAAAGATAATACTGCCACCCAAAAAAAAGAGAAAAGGTAAATAATCAGGAGCACAATTAGTGACTAAAAATAAATAATTTCATTATACCAATTAACATAGAAAGATGTTAAGAAGTAAAGAAAATAGGATAAGGAAGGGTACGAGGGAAATCTGAAAAAAGGAGAGAATGGATGGTGGTAGAGTCCATAGTAAGGGGATATGAGAGGAGAGATGATATTCCTTCCACTCTTTCTTAAACTTCGCTCCCTTAGAGTCTTTGCCTGGCCACTGTATCTAAAGCATACCTCTGGCAGATTTCATCCCCTCAATCCTGTTGTAGGTCCCTGCATACCCATTATCTCCACCTGGAATCTTGGGAAGCTTTCTTTCTTTGAGACAGAGTCTCAAACTGTTGCCCTGGGTAGAATGCTTTGGTATCATAGCTCACTGCAACCTCCAACTTGGGCACAAGTGATCCTCTTGCCTCAGTTTTTTTCTATTTTTAATGGAGATGGGGTCTTGCTTTTGCTCAGGTTCATCTTGAACTCGTGAGTTCAGGCAATCCACCTGCTTTGGCCTCCCAGAGTACTAGGATTACAGGCGTGAGCCACTGCACTCAGTCTTGTGAAGCATTTATTTGCATGTTTGTTTTGACTGTTGTTTGTCTCTTTCATGAAAATTTAGGTTCCTTGAGGCCAAAAAATTGGTTCACCACGGTATTTTTACAATGCCTGGAAGTTCTCTGCCATTTGGCAAGCACTCAGTCAGTATCTATGAACAACTGATTGCAAAGATACACAAGAAGAAAAGATGTTTCTATGCATGTGGGAAGAGTAGGAGGAACAGAGATAGAGCTCAGCATCTTGTAAGGAAACTTTCTTGATTACAGATTCCTAGTGCCTACTTTGATGTTTGGCTCCAAAGAAACTGTTCATCTGCTGGCTCTTCCCACTGCAATTCCAAGCCTTATGGTCTGTAAATGTGGCCCTCAGCATTCATTTTTCACACACAATTAAGTCCTACACATCTCAGAAAGGAGTGAAGTAGAGCTCACCTTCAAAGGAGGTGGCCAGTACAAAATCAGAATGAGCATTATGACTTTTCCAGCTGTAGACAGGACAATCACATGAGTATTCTGAACTGAAGCATTGAAAAGGCAATTTTCAGACTAGCTAGCATGGTGTAAGGGTGAGCAAATGAGCTCAGATCACCTCACGGAAGAGCACCAAGGGAGAGGTGTCTGTGCAACTTTGTCTAGTCTTTGTCTGTTCTCTAACAGGACCCCCATGAGTATATGTTCAATTTAAATTCAAGCATAAATTTAAGCATATATTGTTGAATGTATAAATCTTCAACCTATGTTTCAAACATTTGTGATGTGTATTGGGTATACTTCGATACTTTAATCGAAACTTAGCATGATTAGAATCTTATTTCAAAGACAAGAAAACAACAAAGGTACCTTAACTATTAGTTTAACTATTTTGGTCAGACTGAGTAGTTCCTTACGGACTAGTAGCTAGTTAGTATGCTATCACCATAAACTGTTTCACATAGATACAGATGAACATCTATGTAACTTTCAATTATAATCTGCCCTGGGATTTGACCATTCGCTGAGTTCTCATGCAGCTGCTCAGGAAGGTTCTAGCATGGATCTGGGAGATGCAGCATGGCAAGCTGACTCTAACCTTCATGCCTGCCCATACATGCTAGGAACAATGATCTCTTTCTCCAGTGTCAGGTTACCTTGTCATCATGTGTGTGTCTGCTCTTGTCCACTCCTAGGGCTCTGAATTCTTTTATATTCCTTTGTGTCTTGTAGCTGATTGAGTGAGATGTCAGTCTCTATGTGGACAATTAACCTTACAGCTGTGGGTCCTGTTGAAGTCTGCACAAGCTTATCTTACAGCCAGATGTCTCTTGCAGCCCATGAAGAAGAGATTAAATACAGGACTATGACCGGGGAGACACCCCAAGGGCTCTTTGGGGAGTGAGCCAACTCACTTCAGTCTTGGCAAGTAATTAGCTTGGGCAGCAAAAAGTAAAGCTAAAATTCATCAGGGATTAAAAGTCACTTCTCAGTCCTCAGTTTAGCAGCATGATGGTGGAGGAGCAAGGCTTTATTTGAACCCAGATTCACCTTTTCCTTCCTGGGTGATCATGGGAAAGTTCTGTCATCTTCCAAAGGTTGTTATTAAGTTTCAATGACATAACAAGTGTGAAGACATGAACAATATACCTCACCTGGTCCATAATTGCGTTATGATGGGTCTCCAGGAGCAAAATGGTAAATATTGATTACTGTGGTTTCACTAATAATGCATGGCTGTGGTATATGCAAGTTTAAAAAATATCACCCCAGTTTATACTCTAAGATACAATCAGACTTAAGTGTCTGTGGTTTGGCTGATCTAAGGAAGGAGTCAACATTTTAGGAGAGAAATCTGACCTGTGAGTGCCAGGGTGACATCAACTCCACCCAATGCTGACAGTTAATGGCTTCAGTGAGAACCTCAGCATTCTTACTGCCATGTCAACACCACTTGCAGTCTGCTAGAAAGCCACCCTTGATTTTGTGTTGGGTCTGACTTACCGTCTGTGATTGTTATAGTTCCATGCACATGTGCATTCTTTCTTTTTCCTTCAAAATGGTTCATAAATACTTTAAGAGAGAAACTCAACTAAGCTCCTTGAACTTGGTTAAGTACATGGTAAATATGTTTAATTCACCTCAATACTATTAATAGATGGCGGGTTGTTAATAATGAATAGACCTCCAACAAACAAATGTTATTTTAGTTCTTTATTTTGTGTGACAATCATTTGCAAGACCATTACTATAAGCCTGAACTCTTCTTAGCACTTCATAAACATTAATTACATCTGCTATGACCACAACTCAACAATTTAGGCATTATTATTATTGTATACATTTTATAGGCAAGAAAACAGAAGTCTAGAAGAATTCAAAAATTTGTCCAATGCCAGAGATAATAAGAGATGGTAGAACACCAGATGTCTGTCTCTAAAATCTACTCCCTACAGCTGTACCATCCTTTCCACTCTCTGAACATTTCCTATCCAGTGGCAACACTTCCATCCCCCTTACCAGGGCCTCATCTCCTAAACATTCTCACAGCTCGTTGACCATTCTCACAAGCTCTTTGCCATGCTCCCTCCATGTCCTGCAATAAGTAGCCTTCTTGGCTCGGTGCCAGTGGCTCAATGGGCTAAGGCCCCAGCTACGTACACCTGAGCTGGCAGGTTCGAATCCAGCCAGGGCCTGCCAAACAACAATGACGGCTGCAACCAAAAAATGGCCGGGCGTTGTGGCGGGCACCTATAGTCTCAGCTACTTGGGCAGCAGAAGCAGGAGACTCACTTGAGCCCAGGAATTGGAGGTTTCTGTGAGCTGTGATGCCACGGCACTCCATCCAGGGTGACAGCTTGAGGCTCTGTCTCAAAAAAAAAAAAAAAGTAGCCTTCTCTACAGACTAGAACTACGTTGACCTCAGGTTTTAAATTAGTATTGAGTACATTGGATACTTGTTTTTCCATTCTTGCAAATACTTTACTAAGAATAATGTAAGAATAATATTTTTCAGCTTCATCCAGGTAAATACAAAAGATGTAAAGTATCTATCCTCTTTGTTAATCCATTGATGGGTTGACAGGCATTCGCATTGCTTCCTCCTCTTGGCATTGTGAATTGAGCTGTAAAATAATAAATTTCCGTTCAAAGCCACCTCATTTGTGGTAATTTGTCACAGTAAGTAGTCTCAGACTCATGTATATATTTACCCCATCTTTTCCCAAATTTTATTTATCAAATTGGCCTATTACAAAATTCAATTTTTTTCTTGATATTTAGTCAGAATACATGTGAATGTATTAAGGTCACCCGAAACATTTTGTTTTTATTACACTGATGAAAACAATTGCAATTATTTCCACATTTTAGGAGAAAAAAATTTGGAAAAGAAAAATAAAAAAGATGTTTGCTCCAAATTTTTCTCTCCCTGACCCGCTGAAAGACAAGCCAGTGTCCCAGGTTTTGCATCTGCCTCCCTACCTCAATTTACCCCTTACTATTCAGTTTGGAAGACATCTAATCACTGGACTTTGTGCTTATTTGATGGAAACCACCTCATGTGAGAGGTGTCTACTAAGAAAGGGAAGACTGGCTTAAATTTCTTCACACTTTAATACAAAATTTCCCCACTCCTAGCATGTTTTTCAGAGCCCCTGTGACATCCTTATTCCTGAGGCTGTAAATGGTAGGATTCAGGATACCTGTGAGGATAATGTAGAAAAAAGATACCATCATGTCTTCTTAGCAGTGTGGTAGGGGCTAGGGAGCATGTAGGTGTAGATGGCAGCCCCATAAAAGGTGCTGACCATCATCATGTGGGAGTAGCAGGTGGCAAAGGCCTTCCAGCCTACAGCAGAGTTCATCCTGTGATGGTGAGGAGGATAAAGTAGTAAGACCTTGAAATTATGGTCACATGGAGCATGAGTACACAACACAGGTACATCAGCATCTCATAGAGTGAGGTATCCGAGCAGGAGGGCTTCAGCACAGCAGAACTCTCACAGAAGAAGTGCCGGATCTCCCAGAATCAGTGGACGTGGAAGATCATGGTGATGGGAGCGACTATGAAGCCATCTGACAACCATCAGCAGGATGCCAGGAAGAGACATACCCTATGGCTTAGGAGGACAGGGTAATGGAGAGGATGGCAGATGGCTGTGTAGGAGTTATAGGCCATGACAGCTAGAAGGCAGTATTCTGAGCCTGCTAACAGCAGGTAGAAGTATATCTGGGTCCCCCACCCAAGGACTGAGATGGTCCTCACTTTGGCCAGCTGGTTCAGCAGCCTCTTGGGTGGGTGACAGAAATATATATCAGGTCTATGAGTCAGAGCTGATTGATAAAAAAAAAAGTACATAGGAGTATACAGAGAGGAGTCAATGTGGATTAGAAGTATCAATGTAATTTTCCCAGACACGGCTGTCAAAAATACACTGAAGATGAGTAAAGATGTTATGCCACTCTGACTGGAAGGATGGACTACCACCTCAGAGCACTCTTGCCAGGAAAATCAACTAGGACCTGATCTACCATGCAGATCTACCTATCACTTTATAGGAAATGCAGAAGACAGAGGAAGATACTAAGTGACACAGACTGAAATCAAGGGGGGAAGCAGACAATGGGAAATGCTAAATAAAAAATTTAATTCATTGAACAAATATTTTAGCATAAACAGAGAAGGGGAAGAGGAAGGAGAGATATAGGTTAAAAAAAACTGAGGTGGGTGTACATCAAATAAACACAATATGTGGACTTTATTTTATCCCGATTCAAATGGAGTTAAAAAAATTAATTAAATTAAAAATAAAGAACAGATTTAAGGATGTATAAAGGATTCTTACCAATTAATAAGAAAACAATACTGGAAAAATTGGTGTTTTTCATATCATTTTAATCACTTTAAGGTCCTCGGAATGACAACAGCAAAGAACATTTCCAAGTATTATAAAGAGAAAATTCATCAGTGAATGAGACATTTCAACAAATGTGATGAGAGATAAAAGTTATAGGAGTATGTTGGTGGAGAAAAATGGGTCCAAAACTAAACAGGCACATCAGTAAAGAGTATATCAAAATATACTGATTTGATCACCACACAATCTGTGCGTGAAATAAAATTGTCCATCTACCCCATACACTTGTACAAATAAAAAAAATTAAACAGAGCTGTATATGTAAACTTGTAAAAAAATAGTAACATACAGTAGTTGTTAGTGTTTTTGTGTGAGAATGTTGGAACTTAAATAATAGCAGTGAACAAACGTTCATATATTTCCTGTTAAATTTGGAAAGAGTGAAAGTGAAATCAGGGACATATTAGTTAAAGTATATGGGGATATTGCCATGAAGAAAACAGAAGTGCATAAATGGATTAAGGATTTTTCTGAAGGGAAATAAAGCATCACTGATGAAGAGAGGTCAGGGTGGCCAGTAACAAAAAGAACTTAGAAAAACATTGCAAAAATTCATCCAATTGTGCTTCAAAATCATAAGCTGACTGTGAGATGCATAGCAGACCAAGTAATCATTGATAAACAGTTAGGAAAATATTAACTGAAAATCTTAGTTAATAACTCATGGGTCTTGCATCATGACAAAACACCAGCTCAAACAGCACTATCTGTGAGGGAGTTTTTAGCCAGTAAATAAATAACTGTACTGAAACACTCTCCCTACTAACCTGATCTGGACCCAAGTGAATTTTTTTCTTTCCCTGAAAATAAAAGAAATATTGAAAGGAAGAGATTTTGATGACATTCAGGATCCCTTATTCAAGGGTAATAAGATGACAGCTCTGATGGCCATTACAGAAAATGAGTTCCAAAATTGCTTTGAAGGGTGGAGTAGGTGCTAAAATTGGTGCACAGCTGCCAATTTTGAGTACCTCAAAGGTGAGCATAGTGATATTCTGCAGTGAGGTATGTAGAACTTTTTCTAGAATTAGTTCACAAATAATTGTCAGACCACATGTTGAGCTAAAAACCTGTTGCATCCCAGAGCTCCAGGGAAAGAATCCTCATAGTTGTTTGACAATTTCCCATGATGTGTGTGACCTCTTGGCTCTTTCTAGAATCTTGGCTAAGTAGATTTTTACGTTATGGTTTGATACTCTGTGTCTTTAGTGTATTTTATTACTCACTTTTTGTCATTTGATTCAACACTCTAAGAGGTAGTACAAACTATATTCTAACCATTTTTGGAAGTATCTTCTGATACACTATTCAGGCAGTATCTTCTCAAATCTACCAGTAAGATTTCCTCTCTTCTTTCCTTTTTTATTACCTATTGTTCCCTAAATAGTCTTTTCTCTGGTGTCAATAGTTCTGGATGTTTATTTCTGTCTTTCTCTTTCATAGTGCAAGTTTTGTTCATCTGGCTGGTGACTGTTGGTTTTGCCTTAAGGTAGGCAACTGAGGCCCAGGGCTCCACACATTCCATGACAAGAAGAGAAGGCCTTTCCTGGGGGCCACCTGCACCCACACTCAAAGTCCATCCCCTGATGCTTAGGAGGTCTGCTCCATTTTTTCAAAGCAGGGTTGCTGGTGGCTCTTTGGCATTAAACTCGGTAGTGGGAGTGGAGGAGACATGCATAGCTGCTATGGAGATGACACCTCTATTCCACCACACTATTACTCTCACCTTCTGCATCTTCTCGTCCTGAGTCCTACCCTTCTGAATTTTCCTCTGACAAGCTGCCCCCTCCCCAAACACACACTCATGCTGCAGCTTTCTCTGCTCTGTTTCATCAACCAAATTGCTTCCAGAAACTTTTTCTGTCCCCAAACTTTTCCAAATTTGTCATCTATGGATGGCCTCTCTCATTCTAGTATTTTAAGATGTTTCCTTTTCTTTTCATTCTTAAGATCTTAGGGAATTAAACTAGATTGAGAAAATTTATATTTTCTTTTTTTGAGACAGAGCCTCAAACCGTCACCCTGGATAGAGTACTGTGGCATCACAGCTCACACCAACCTCCAATTCCTGGGCTCAAGCGAGTCTCTTGCCTCTGCCTCCCAAGTAGCTGTGACTACAGGCACCCGCCACAACACCTGGCCATTTTTTTTATTTTTTGGTTGCAGCCATCATTGTTGTTTGGTGGGCCCTGGCTGGATTCGAACCTGCAGCTCAAGTGTTCATGTCTGGCGCCTTAGCCTGTTGAGCCACAGGCACTGAGCCAAAA